>VZSC01010935.1:143267-156546 GCA_013398225.1 Steatornis caripensis
AAATCTACACAGAAAGCCAGAAACTGAAGCCAGATGCCAGATGCCAGAAGTGCCAGTATCTTGGCAATTAGGGCCTTGCTTGAAAAGAGAAACTGGTCTCAGGCAAGTGCTCTACTTACCAGTCTGCTTATCATTCTGTCCTTTTTGTTCTGTGACTTAGAAGAGTAACAGCAGCAGCAACATCAGAGATCTGGGCTTTTATCTGCCACAGCAGAAAAAATTCTACAACCCTGAAAAAAAAATTAAAAATCATTAAATAGGAAACTCATCTCAGTAAGTAGATAAACATCTGTAAACTGTTGGTCCTTACACAACACAGAAAATTCTTTCCTCCCTTCAAAGCTGCTTAAAAGCTTGTACTTAAGCTCCAGAAATTATAACTTATTCAAAGCGAAGTTGAAATAATAACTTATTCAAAGATAAAGGAAGTGTGTTCCTCCAGCTAGGTACTTCATTATTTCAAAGGAATCATTTGTCAACAGCAACAAGATATTATTCCTCTCTGGTGTATGTCTAACTACTATGAAGCCATAACAGGAGAGAGAGTATTCAATACTTAAATCTTTATCTTTCTCCAGCGCTATGCGATATTACTAAAACTGTGTGATATATACAGTGTGAAAATACCTTCCTTGTTTTTTTATACATATTTACATTTCTAGCATTTAGTGATGAACGCGAGTTGTAACAAAGCTAGTGAAAATCAGGTGACCTTTTGACTCCCTCTCTGCCTGAATTTACTGTTCGGACTGGAGAATGGAAATGTAGAAGCCCGGATATGACTATAGAGACGGCAAGAATGGAAACTGTCAAAGCAAATGAAGTTAGCAGGACCAATCTCTCTTGAGACATCTTTTGGTGAAAGACTGGCATGCATTACAAGTATCTGTATCACAGGGTACCTTATGCATGACAGAAAGATGAGGAGATGGATAATAGCACAGAAGTTATCAGGATTCTTAAGGGAACTGAAATGGAAGCTGAATGACAGTGCATGTCTCCAAAGAATTAGCGATCGCTTTGCAATAAAAAAAAGTGTCCTTTTACGTCCTGTCTGCCTTGGGCTAAGGTTAGGGTGAGAAAAGAGAAAAACAAGAGACATTTTAAGAATGGAAAAGAACAGGACTCGTCATAGAAAACACAGGACGGGAAAGCCCTGTCCCCTTTGGGCAGGTGTCTGGGATGGACAGACAAGCGTTGGTGTCAGGAATGGAGCCAAGTTAAGGTGAACATGGAATGAGGACACAAAAAATGGGACAGATAGTGGCTGCCTTATGCAACCTGAGGGCTCACAGCACTGATTTCCTACGCTTCAGCTCAAGCTTGGCAGTTTCTGCCACCACATCCTACATTTGTTTAACTTTCTGTATCTTTTGTCTTAACACAATCCCCACATCCCTTATGCAGTCTGAGTTTCTCCTGCTGGACAAGACAATGTTTGGAACACTTCTGAAGCTGTTCCTGTTCCTGTTTCTGCTCAGTTTGTAGCCAGATGTGCTACAGACCTCCCTTTTCTCATATACGTGTAGGTCAAGACAACTAAAACTGCTGCCTCCTCACCAGTATCTCTGCCTGACATGTGACAGCTGAATGTAATACCATCACCTGACACAGAATGGTTTGTGGTCAATACACTTCTCTGCCTCTTTGAATCAAACAAAAACGTTGCCCTTAATAACCCTCGTAAAATTTATAACCTTGTTTTACTTTCAAATAAAATTCATTTGTCATCCTTTCATCTCTGAGGTTGTACTTACATCCTTCTGCGACATGAAACGGTAAATGAAAATCCTCTAGTGGCCTTCTCTAAATTACACTCATTCAATATGCTTTTGCTGCGCTCTTTGTTACTCCTCTTCTGTCTAAACCGAATGAACTTATCTTTCTGATCTCTTCTTTTAGGGAAATCTCTCCTTGTTTAATCTTATTGATTGTCCTCTTGTGTCCTAGCTGATTGACAGTAAGTGAACTTGGCATTGTATTTAAGGCAATGCATGCCTTTAATTTACATTGTTTGGACCGTGATTTCATTACTTTCATTTCATTACTTTCACCACATTCTTTCATCATTACAATCTAAAATAATTTTGACTCTTTTCATCTTATTTTCTTAATAATATCTTCGAACAAATTGTCATCAGCATTTTGCCTGAAGCGCTGTTTCCTTTTCCCTTATTTGCTCACAAAGCCCATAGCTTCACAAGGTAACTCTGGTGGATTACTGCTGACAGGATTGGCTGATACTGTTTTAAACCTTAATCTAAACACGAATGTATTTATCACCTGTTATTTCTTGGGGGTTTTGAGGAACACTTTAGACTTCTCAGCCAATTTTTTTTAGCAAAACAACAAAAAATCACAGAAAATTCAAACAGATTTTGGAACTTCACTTACATAATAAGCATCTTCAAAGCACATAACACATTAAAAAAATCAATTATAATATGACACTGCAATCCATAAATGAAGAGGCAATCTATCAAAACTTAGCTTTCCTAGGTGGAAGCAGTGGACATTATTAAAAATTTGTAACACTTGCACTATCAGCAAAATACACGAAGACAACCTGTTGCTCATTTAAAAATGTTCATCAAAGTAACTTTATTCTTGAAGGTAATTGCAAGATAATCCTATCTTTTGCCTATCCTCTCGTAACTAGTCTGCCTGGGTATTTTGCAACTTGTCTCATCTCAACTGTCTCTCCCCGGAGAACTGAGACCCACAAGCTTTTGTGTGGGTGTGGTGGTCAGTCAGTGTAGTGCTCACGGTGGGTCAGACCTTAAAGGGCAGAATAGCAACTAGAAATTTTACTGAAAACATGACATCGAAGTTTTACCACGAAAACTGGACATGCCTGTTAATAATATGAAAAGCCTTTGAACAGTTAATTGACAGGAAAACCTTGCACTAACAGAAGCTCTCTGCTACTTTACTCCAGCAGGAGAGTTGTGTCACTTTGTTTCTACTTCTTCTTTCTCTGCTTGGTGCAGCTGGAGGATTAAATCATTTCAGGCATTGGAGTAAGGCAAGCGATCCAAGCACTCGCTATACAGGAGACCTATCTGCACTGCCAACCCCTTGAAGAACACTACTGAAAATTATCCTTTCCTATTCCTCTAAATTCCTTTGCTGCCTTCTCTCTTTCCAAAGAGTTCATTCTCACAGAAGGTAGTTACACTCTAGTTGCTCTCTTCATCTCTTCACTTCAGAGAAGCTGCTTTCCTATATAAGCCTGGCAGGCCGAAAAAGCAAGGATTCCCTATCATTCATAAAATATTGAGACAGACAAAGGAAGTGCCTGAATTTAGAAACTTTTCCACACAGCCTGGAACTATACAGCACAGAAACAAACCACTGCAGCTTGGCATTGCTTGTTTGTAGGGCTATGAAATATTTTAACTGATCATAAAGCAAGTGCTACAGTATAACAGCTACCCAATGCCTCTTCTCATTTTGGAAGCCGTTTTGTTTATGCTGAAACCCGCTCCACAGGAAAAGAGATTCTTTCAAACCCGTTATTTGTCTGGCACAAATGAAAACAGCAAGACTAACAGACTTTATCAAATTTCATTGAGGTTATTTGTATCTGCTAGTACAAAAGCCAAACATGATCTCTCTGCTTATTTTTTGGATAGAGAAATGTGCTGCAGGCTGCATGAAGAAATAGACTATCAGGAAGGTTGATTTCTTTGAAGAGATGGAGATTACTGCATCTATTTACCTGTGTAAATTGGCTCATATTTCTGATAGTTGGCAATGACAAATAATAACCTGCAGTGCCTGTTCCATAAAGTTGTTTCCAACTTAAATAAAATGAAATTTTACTCTTCTACAAAAGACCAGAATTTAAATCTACTAGTGATCAAACAGCTGCTTTTTTTGTTTGTATGCAGAATGGCATCCTTGACTGGAATGCCACAAAGTGAGAAAATAACCAGCTTACAAAATAGCATATGATGTACAACCCACGTCCAATTGTGATCACCCAGAATACTGGTCATTCTTCCTTTATCCCCATCCACCCTCATACAAAAACTCTGCTTTTTCATGTGATAGTTTGACTGGTTTCCTTCAGGAAATAAAGTGTCCTTGTTTCACTTGAGTTACATCAGTTACTACCTAGAGTTCTAGTCTCTGTTTAGCTGGTTTGCTCATTTAAGTCACACAGCTTGTTAGATTGGATTTTTCTCAGTGAGAGGAGGAACACATTATTACTGTTGGGAAGCCTCATGACTTTTTCTGGGGAAAAAAGCAATTCCCACAAGGTGAAAGCCAATTCACCTTAAGATTTTTTAGTAGCAAACTTAAAAAAAAATCATAAAATGCTGAATTTCCATTGATGGAACTCATTGTTATATTAAGTTCGAAATTTGAATATTATCTTAAAGCAGAAGATAAATTTATCTTTTCACTTTCTTGCTTGAGATGCACCATTCTTGATCAAAACTAGAATGGTTTTTAGAGACTATAAAATAAAATCTTGTCCAGACACATGTTAAACAGGCAAGGAATAACAGAATATGTGGAAAAAGTACAAAAGATTAAATAAATAATTCTAGCTTGAATCATGTGTTACCACAGCTATAATTTATTTTTTGAAGTGAGGTAGTATAAAACTTATTTTATTTATCATTCATGTGGAAATTGGAGCGGAAGAATGCTACTGGAGCATGGAAATAACACACGATGCTAGTAGGAAAGAAAACTTTGGCTAGGTAATGCATGGAAGGCTATCGGGAAGTATAAACTGTGCAGTATGTACCAAAGTCAAGTCAAATCGACGTAGCTGTATTTCTAGAGCCTCAGGGCAGTTAAGCCGCATCAGCTGCAGCTGGTGTCTTCTGTACAGGTTGTGACAAGCTGCCTTTTCAACTCCTCCAATCCTAGGCTGCAACAGCAACCAAAAACACCAAGAGAACAGCCTTTGAAAAGCCAAAAGATGAGGTGCATCGGTTTCCAGCAATCACTTAGCAGCGACACAAGATTAAATTACAAAGGAATTAATATTCCTATTGTTTTCCTGTCCTTTCATCCGATCTCCACTGTGTTTTGCTTATAACGAAGTTTGACCTCATTATGTAGAAGGGAGAATTACTAAACAACAGCTCTGTACTGTAGGTTCTCTAATGAGACCTAAATACAAATTACAATTAAGTTCTGAGCTGAAATAGTTGAGATACAAATGTTCAGAGGAAGGCAGTAGGACTTTCCAATTTAGAAAGTGTCAGGAATCTTTTCTTGCTGTTTCCCCACGCACATTCCTAGTGTTGCACTGCTTAACACCACTGGTCCGCTTTAGCGGGTTTTTTTCAGGGTGTTTGGGACTGGGTGTGTCTGGTTTTGTTGTTTTGTTTTTGGTTTTTTTTTTTAACACGGTAATAAATACATGTATGTCATTATCTTATAAGGATAAGAGCAATGACCTTATTTTCAAAGCACTTTGATAAGAAGTGCGATATGCAGGCTGGTTAATTGTTCTTCTGAGTTTAAAGAGTTGGGTTTGGTTAGGGCTTGGGGTTTTTTTTTCCTTCATGTTAAGGGTGACCTGTGCTAGTTACAACAACTGTCCAGAAAGGCAAAACAACCAAAAAAACCCATCCCAAAAAAGAAAGCAATTTGCATGATTCTTTGTGTGTGGTCAAACAGAAAATAAACTCACAGAAGAGATTAAGGGATGACAAGGAGTTGGCTCAGCCTACATTCACTGTGAAGATCTGTAGAAAAATGTGCTCAATAATAATTTCACATTCAGAAATACAAGCTAGAAAGCCCAAAGTACAGTCAAAGGCCATTCCTGCTGCATTTATCACTAAATCAGAATGCACAGGTCTCTACTTTATAAGCTAAATTCTACATGGAACAGTTATTAGACAGTTACAGAGAAACTGTGCAGACACAGCAAGAAGCTTCTGCTTTATAAAAAAAATAAAATTATGTCCATGCAACAAGTATTCTCTCCATAAAAGCAGAACTACTTGCCCTACATTGATTATTTCCTTGCACTGTTGACAAAACAAAGCAAAAAAACCCACCCTCTTGGGCCTTATGTCCACAAACAGATTGACAGTATTTTTCCATCTCACTCTGTGTGGCACTACTCACTTTATGCAGAGAACAGGGTAGACAAGGAACTCTCTTAATTGGCCTGGAGCGTAGGTTTTCTGAATGATGTGCAGGAGGCATTACTGAGCTATACTTGACGTACGGTGTATCTCTCACATATTTAGGGTATATTTGGACTGTGGTAGGGCAGCAAATATTACTGGATGAATACAAATCCACTAGTACTATTACTTGATGGAAAACCTAGGCAGTCATAGAAGAGGCCCTAACAAGTTCTCTTCCCTTCAAATAAATCCAGCACTAGGGTCAACTCAGTGTGACAATGACTCCGAAGAGACAAACTGTATAGCATATATTATGTTGTTGAATTTCTGTAGCAATACTTAAACTGCAGCACAGATTAGTTCCTAAAAATTCACTCAAGCAAAGCAAAAAAATGTTGTCTCTTTTTTTACCCAATCAGAAATTCTCCATTTCAGGAAAATATAAAATTTAATCCAGTTGAATAGTTTTTACATTAGACCTAGTAATGTATTTTAAGGTTCAGGTTTTGGTATACATTCTGTATAGCTTATCTGAGACAGTTTGACTTACGAATAAAAAAACTCAGAAAACAAAAAACCCATCTTGTTTAATCTGTACGTAAACTCCAGGTACTGCACAAAATATTACAATGAAATTCTGTTGGCACCGACATACTAGTACATTTTCTATTCAAAGAACTCATTTGTTACTTCTGAGATACTTTCTCATGGAAACCTAGGCAATCTGAGTTCTCACATCCTGCTTGTTTAAAAGGCCAGCTGCACCAAAAAGTAATTGCGCCACTCTTGCCCAATGCCATCATATGAATCATTCCACATAACTGAGAGTAGATCTAAATTGTACTAGGTACTTAGAACTCTCAGCCATGCTTGTGCAACTTTAAGGGTCAACATAGATGCTGTGTTTTTAATCGGTAAAAATATACTTCCTAAAATATAAAATATCCATCTATGAATAAAGAGGAAATTTTACACTATGAAAAACCTTCTAAGTGTCTCCCAGCATTCTAGTTACACAAAAAGGGGCAAAACTTACACTACTTTTGAAAATTGCATCTCATTGACATTTCTGTCTTGTTTTCTTATCATTCCATTTCATACTATTTCTTCAATAAAACAGAATGTATTATAACAATTTTTTTGACCCAAGACTGAAAATTAAAAATATTCATAGCAGCAGCTACGCAGTTGTGACAAATAGTCTCATTTTCCATAACTATGGAATCCATTTGCTAATCCTTGTCACATATCTAAATATATTTCCTTTAAATATCTATAGGTGGTGCTGAAATACAACAGCTTCTTAAAAAAGTGATAACCAGGAAGTAACTCTGTAGCAAAGCGGCCCAGGAAGGGGGCTGTGCAGATTTACTTCAGGGAAATGTAGCTGAATCAGAAATAGGATTGAAGTACATTATTTGTGTTTTCCTCAGGTACTTATTACAGTAGATTTTCTCATATGGGCATGTCTTACAGTCTTCAGTCTCAAGACTGATGTTTCAAAATATAAGGGTATTTTTTTAATTGTTGGAAGTACCCAATAATAGCATAAACTGTGAAAATGTAGCTGTCATGAATATGGCATAACTACAAAGAAAAATAAGCATAAACATGTTTCCCCAAGAATTTCCCTTTCAGGTTGCACATTTCATCCTGATAATCATAAATTTTGCCATTTGGTATAAATTATGACAATGTAGCTACTAATAATAGCTCTCTGGGCATCAGCCCAGTTTGCTGAAATGAAGCAGAACTAACTAGCTTCTCCACAAACATATAATGGAAAAGAACAAAATCTTTGCCACGCATAATTAACACATGGTAACATGATGATCAACACCAGATGAATCCATACTTTCTGGTTTCAAAAAATACATAATAATTTCACACTAGTGATTATTTATAGAAAAAACTCTGAGGTGTTTGCAATTATGAACATACTTTATGGTAAAAGTCATAGCTTGAGCCGTTTTCTGTAAGGCTAACAATTTACACCTAATTTCCAAGTTCTATTCAGCCTTTTAAAATGACAAAACTTAAGAAAACAAACAACTTTAATAGTTCTAGATTTTTTAAAAATATAAATAAGGCACAGTAAAACAAATCAGCAAAAACTTGTATAAATAATTCAATAGTTATAATATTTGCGAACAAAGTTTTATGCATATCATGTAAAGTAACTGAACAACATAAAACACAAAGGGGAAGGGAATGAAGGGGGAGGGACTCCTTAGTCCCTCAATCCAGCTCCATCCATTGATAAGTAGCCACAGAACAAAAGTCAAAACACGCAGAACATCACAATTGCCTCTCCCTCCTCTTGCAAGGTAAACTGCGAGCCACAGATGTGCCTTCCCTCAGTGTACCATAAAACCCAAGGAATGGAACACAGAAAGCTACACTGTATCCCTCAATTCACAAGAAAAGAGCAGAAAGAAATTAAATGATGGATACATTATGTTCCTAAAAGAACAGGAAGTTTATTTGGTAAGAATAGTGTGGAAACTGACATTTATTTATTCTAGCTTCCCTTTAATGGCAAAGTTAAGCTACATTCAGAAAAAAGTAGATTGCATGGGAAGTGGAATGCACACAAAAAGTAAGACTCTTTACATCGGAGTTCTTCACAAAGATGTGCACCACCCTTTCTCTCAGCATGTTCTTTTGATTAAAATGTAATCCAAGGTTTCTTTTTTTCCCCCCGCCATCTTCCAGATGTTAACCTCTTCCTTGTAGCTCATTTTGGAGTTTAAATAAAACGTAACATGATTAAGACACAGTAAGGCAGCATACAAAGACAGGTTTAAACCGAAACAAATTCCATAAAGACCATGCCACCATGGCTTCAAAGGTCATGCAGGCTCTTGCTCTAAACATGAAAGCATGTTATCTTCAGGCCTTCAGAAAATATAAACAAGTATCATTAAACTTGGAAAGGCCATCACACTGGAAAAAAAAAAAAAGCTGAAAGCCTACACAGGATGAACAACTTGGTTATTTCCTCTGGCAAATCTTCAGCTGTATTTGCCCATCTTTCCTCAGAGATCTTTTTGGACTAGAGGGCATCTTTACTATTCACTTTTGCTTCCTAACGTCTTCTCAAACCTGGCGTCACATTTTACTGGCAAAAACAGGATTACAAATGGGTAGTAGGAGAGACAACTTAGTCTTAAGAAAAACAAGAGACAGGTAATACTGGACTTTACTACTTATCTGATCTTCGACAAACTTCTATAAACCTAGAGATGAGCCTAAAACTGATTTAGACTTCTTAAAGAAGCTGCAAAGAAAAAGTGGACTTTCTCGGAATAAAAACAGTTCTAACTGCATTGTTCTCCCAGCAATAGATAGAGTAGACAGCACCCGTCAGACATGTTTTGGTTAATGTATACAATTATATTTAATATAGTTCTATTAAATAGTTTGATCACACAGGCAGTGCTTTAAGGTAGTATGAATGAGTAATTAGATTAGATAGAGGAGCATTATTTGGCAACATTTAGATTAATTGAAGTTGTTAGGAAAAGACTTCCAAACTTAGGTTGCACAGGAATAGTGCTAACAAATGCTGTGGCACAGACCAATCGTTCCACAGGGAGACAGCAACGTGTCAAAATGCAGACATTTGTAATGACCTATACGTCTTAATTGAGGGTATTTTTTAATTGTTGGAAATACCCAATAATAACAAGAAACTGTGAAAACGTTGCTGTCGTGAACACGACGTAACTACAAACAAAAAGAAACAAACATGTTTCCCCAAGAATTTCTGTTTCAGTTTGCACGTTTCGTCCTAGCCTCCTACCTTTCTTCCTCCTTTTGTTTCCAGACATCTCAGCCACCCTACTTTTGCACCCTCTGTCCTTCTCACTCAACTCATTAACACTCAGTAAAGGAGCCAGCAAGTTTGGTTGGAGAAAGGGGAGGTGGACGTGTGAGGGAAAGAAGCAGAAGGGACTCTCTCCTTTTGGTAGCAGTGAGTTGCAATGCTGCCTCCACCGCAACAGCAACTTCACTTTCAGTTTCCTTATTTCACAGTGTATCTTAATTCTCCGTTTACCTTTAGTTAACACGTAATTATCAACCTTGCAAGTCCTCATCTGCTACTATAAAAATCTTTAAAAAGACACCGAAAAACCAAATAAAACATCGATGTTTCAAACCTAATTGCAGCTGAAAATCAGCATAAACATGCCTTTCTCACCATCCTTTTCCCTCTAGCACAACTGTATCTTTTTTTTCTCTTACTGCTTTCCAAAATATCCTGAAACTCTCATCTACCTTTTCTGCATATCCCCATTCTAGAGTTCTTTCATGACTGTGATCAGCAATAAAAACCGTAAGTCATACTCCTTTCTTCAGTTCTCCTGCTACCCTACCTACACATATGCTATATATACACACAAGCTGCTGAATCGAGACATCTGTATTGGCAATGACAAACAGCTCTAACGTGACAGAACCACTGCGTATTTATTAACAAAACATATGAAATAAGAGATACAAATGACATGTCATTTTTTTCCAAAGTTCAGATTAGCTCGTGATATTATTCATGGCAAGTATAAAGGGAAATGTGTAAAGAACAGAAATTTTGGAGTTGATAGCTCAGTACTTTGGCAGGATAACGCCGAAGTGACTGTAAGAAAACCAGGCCACATTTCCAAGACAGACTACATGAAAATGAATCCTCTGCAAGGTTCAACCATTCTACTAACTCATTACCCTACAAAAGTAGTACTGTCCAATACAGAATTATTTTACCAAATGTAAAAATTGAATGTATTCATTCAGATACAACTTGGGGGGATTTTACTTCTATCTAATGTGCTAATATCAGACACTGTTCTGAAACCAACTTACTGACCACACTCATGTCTGTTAATGGTAAAGCAGTACAGTACAGAAGCACAAGAAAGGCTAAAATTGAAATAATCATATTAATTATTATGGCATTACCTTAAAGTACACATAAAATTCTGCTCTCCAACTGTAACAAAGCTACTTCTGTTGAATAAAGTCACTGTTGATACTTTTGTGAATAAGTAATTCTTTCCACTGCTCATAGACCCTTTCCCTGAAAAGCCTTGAAAAGGTCACTGACACAAAGAGAAAGCCAAATCTGAGCAAGAGAAAAATGTAGCCCGATAACAGCTCATGAAAAATCGTACTTCCTTTTCTTTCTACTCTACAAATAACGTGGTTTTGGTCAGTCTGGCCATGCCTAACGTTTTGGAGAAAACAAGCCACAATATTTAAATTTGCAAAGCTTTAGAGTCACAACTGAATAAGACTCAATAAAGGGAGAGCAAAAGAACGGATCAGTCCATATACTCAGGGTTGGTCAGAAGCAAGGAAATCAGTGTTTACCAATCAGCATGTATTTTTACAGTGGGAGAGGAGATACGTACTGCTCATACAGCCTATTCTCTTGCTGGAGAGATAGGGAAAGACATAGGAACAACCACTGTGCGACATTTATCCTTTAACAACTCTGTCCAGCAGAATCCATCAGAAATCTGTTAAGTGTCGCTATTTAATCCCATCATATCATTTGGGGGAAGCTTCTAGGAGTGTTTCCATCAGTCTGTCATTTGATCATCAGTAACCACCAAGCACAAGAGAAAGTTTAGAAGCAGTGAATTTCACAGGCTAGCCTGGAGTGAAAGTGACATTCGTAGGCTGCCTTGGCCACAGGAAGGAAAATCTTGAGCCTTATACACACTATCTGGTCGATATTCTATGAATAGTTTTAGTACCAGTCTTGGAAACTGATAAATCCTCTGTTCCATTCTCATGATTAGCCATACTCAATGCACAGTTCTGTTAAATGCACTTACCATTCACATCTAGTCTTTCAGAACTATGTAGAGAATAAAACTGCCTCTTACGTTTCATCTGACGGTATAACTGAAATTTTCATTCATTCTGCCATTTCCCATTAACCCAGACTGAGATCAAACTGTTGTTGTAGCATTGCGTTTATGGACACAGAATTTGGTTTGTACTCTAGAAGTACCCCTGATAGCATATTTTAAACTGCTTGAATGTTCATGTGGGTAGTTTCCATTTTTTTAATCCATTTGTGATATTAACACATAGACAAAAGAGGTGTTTTCATGCTCAAAGCAGACCCAGTGGAAGTAGAAGCATTTTTTTCTTATATTCAATGAGTTCATTTAGCAGTTTACATACATGGCAAACAGATGCCGCTATGCTAATTTATTCATGACATACTGTGACGATATCTAGAGGCACAGAGCAGACTTGTTTGACCTTTACCATCCCTTATCGCTTCTGCAATACACGTTCTACTTGCAATACCCAAAGAGCACTTTGTGGTGCTGGCATCTACTGTTTACACCCAGTAACGAAAACATCCCTTTCCTTCTCCTCCTGCCACAGAGAAGCTAATAACTTTCACGAGGTACAAAGCAGAACGAAGACATCGTTTCTGTAATCATTAATGACTTATTCCCAAGCATACACAATTCCGCTCTCTCTCCTATCAGGATGCAACAGGCACCACACCTCCAAATTATTTGAAAGCTTGTGTACTTACTACACTCGTCACTTAAGTCGCTGAACACAGCTATCAAAGTCTGTCACTGTGAAAGGCACTGCAGGTTGGCACTAACATCTCCAGCATTTCAGAAAGCTCCCGCTTCCATGCAAGCCTGACCTGGAAACGAGCACGGCGCATGCAGCTCCCGCGTTTTCCACCCGCCCATCAGCTGTGACTGCTCCAGTATTTCAAACGGATGAGCGCTCCTCTGCCAGCGCGTGTGGAGCGATGGGCAGGACCGTCCCTCTGAAAGCATCTATGATCTGGTGGCAGAGACAACATTTTCAGACAGCTTCAAACATGAGAGTAAACTACTACTTTTTCAAAGCACTTAACAAAAGACTGAACATGATATTGGTAAATCACTCGTTATTTGGCCCTGCTCCTTCCATAACGCTGTATTAACCTGAAACAAAGACTACCGAACTTAAAGCAACTCACGTTTTTAAAGTTCCACGGTAAAAATCCTTAAAACCCAGAACAACCAACGCGTCAAAAGCACAAAGCGAACCCCTCTTCTCACAAGTTAAACGCAGCCTTTCCGAACGCACGCCCCTCTTGGGTCCGCATACAGACCTCCTCAGCCAGCCGCGCTACGACCGCGTCA
>VZSC01010935.1:156731-175794 GCA_013398225.1 Steatornis caripensis
AGCCCGCGCGCCCGCCCGGCGCCCCCTCGCCTGTGACCGTAATCGCCCGCCGGCGGGCAATCCTGAATCTAAGAGGATCCCCGATTGCTTGAGCTGGAGCGCTTGTGCCTGGGGAAGTTGCCCCTTTTCCCCGGGCCAGCAGGGGCGCGTGGCGCAGCTCGGCCTTTCCCGCTGCTGGCGGTGCGGGCTCCTGGCGGCGCCGGGCGCCGCAGCTCGGCTCCTCAGGCTCGAGGCCCCTCAGGGCGAACCGAGCCGGTCCCGCGTGGAACGACATAGGCGAAAAAGCTTTGGCAAGCTTGCTTGCTGAGCAATGTAGACAAAGCAATGAAGCTCAAAACGTTTGAAACAGACACGCAAGAACGCAGGAGAGCCGGGCAAGTCATCATGACTGGCTCGAAGCTGGGAAGAGAGGAGGAAGGCCGAAGGTGTTAGAGGTACGCTGGAGATGCCCGTGCAGTCTGGGGCAAGGGGGCTGCAGAGGTCAAACACCCAGCCAAGCATGACCACAGCTCAATACTCAAAGCCTGTCCAGGCACAGAAGCAACGGCTTAGACGTAGGCTGTAGCACTCTTCCAGTTGAAGGGACCAAATGATGGAATATGCAAAAAGGTAAGACAGAGGTCCGTTTCTCACAGGATCAGGGTTATTTTTCAAAGAATGAAGGTTTCAAATGACAGAGTAAGACCGCTAGATGTTTTGCCATCTCTGGCAAGGTGGTGTATTTTACACAGAGCAGACAGCAAAGAATACAATAGCATTTACACTGCACTTCACATGGCTCAGTTCGACTTGGCCTGATGTTAGTGTTTTCTCCGGAGTTCTCAGAGTTTCTGTGAGCTGTAATTAGTTCACCTGACACAAATATCAACACAACAATCAACACGGCAGTGTGATCCTGACTGTGCCACAGGGACAAGCTGCTTCTTGCAAGCACATTTCAGGTTACACCATTTAGCACAGTGGACTACAGCACTCAGATGTCTGATGAGTAACTGAAGTGTTAATTATACAAGTACTCTGATGATTTGATTTCATACATATCTTGGAGCTCTAATAACATCTCATTATTTTAAGCATTGCAGTCAGTTTGGCTCCACTACATAGGTGGTATTCTTACAATGCATTATGGTTGTTTGCAGTGTTCAAAGCACATTCTGTCATTGCTCTCTGTTAACAGGCCAGCTCTGCTTAGAAGCAAGTCAGTCCAGGGGTATTCCAGAGGTAGTTAAATACCATTCAATAGAAGGGATTTCAGCCAGTTCTCAAACTCTGTATTTAAACTCCCTTCAGCACTTCTTGTTTCTTCCATTTTTATCACTGCCCTCAGGCTTGGTTCTTTCTCCTGCCCAATCAGGACAATCTGCAAAATATTTGAGGTTGTACGAGGGGAACAATTGCCTTGTGCATTCCCCTGCTTTCACTCTACATCCTCTCGTCCAGTTCTCAAACAAGCCAACATTCATGTGTTCTTTTGTTCTGAACAAGGGCTTTGTTTTGCATGTTCACAAATAAAAATATTTTCAAACTGGTAAAACAAAACATATATTTATGCTCAGGTCTTTAAAATGGCTGAATGTGCCAGAGAGCATACACTGCCTGGCGAGTGGCAATCATACTTTTAGGAAAGTTGGGTCAGATTACTGCAAGTTGAAAACCATCTCAGTAACACCCAACAATCCTAATTTAAGTCACGCCAAGGAGGGAATAATCCCTGGAACCTCATTTTTCTTCTGCTGGTCATCAAATAATGATACAATTGCAGTTGTGATGATAATACTGTAAGGCTCTACACTCATTTGTGTTTGCTTGAGTTAGAGTGAATTACTGCTAGTAGTTATCTTGCCAGAGTCTTGAGTCTGGTGAAATCTCCCATACTTAAAGAATCAGGTGAATACCTTCGCATGTGTGCCTGAAAACCAAAGTAGAAACATAACACTAATTTTGATGAAAAAGTTGAAGAAAATTACAAGAAAGTAGGAAACTAAATAAGATTTGTGCAGTACCTTCTAGGGCAGCATATGGACTTCGCCAGTTTTAGCAGATTTTGAGTGGAAAGCCAGAGGCAGGAAGCCCCGAGTTTCCTCAGCAGGGAGAGCAGAGGAGTTTGAGCAGGAATCCCTGAGGTACCTCTGTGCAGCAAGCAGGATGTTTTGAGAAGGAGGAACTGAGGTGGTACAACAGTGTTTAGGAAGGAAATACCGAGTTACCTGAGGACTGCAAAAGCCTTTGGGTGACAGCTAGTACATCATTGATATGAAGATTATACCAGCTGATTCACTGGGCAAAAAGGTCTGAAGAATTATGTGAGAAATCTACTGAATCCTCTGGATGAAGGGGTAGCGTGGAACAGGTAGCCCTTGAAGGAAGTACAGTGTAAGTAGGAGCAAAATGCTGAGGAAAATCTTTGCTGGAAAGGGGAAAGAAGATACGAGTTAGTGTGTGAGGGCACGGGTCTAAGCTGGTAAGTGTGCAAAGCAGGAGACAGGATGAAGATTTCAGTAGGAAATACCAAAGCAGCTTTCTTGACTACTACGGACAGTTCTAACCCTAGGTGCTAGATAAAATATATTGGAACAGAATGAAGGGCCATACCTCATTGTTTGAAACAATTTAGAAAAAAATTATGCCCCTAGAAAGTGTACTCAGAGTCCTACATCTCTGCTCTCTGTCTTGTCCCTAGTCAGAAGGTGATGTACTGCCCTGGGGACCCTGCAGCTGTTCCTAAGTGTGAAGGAGTGGAAAGCACTGCATAAGCAGTAAGACAAACATCTTGAATGCAACAATCATACTGTTCAGAGAAAAATAAAATTCAAGCAAGTGTTTGTGGCAGTAATCACAGAATGGTAGGGGTCAGAAGGGCCCTCTGGAAATTCCCCAGTCCAACCCCCCCCGCTAAAGCAGGTGCTCCCAGAGCAGGGTGCACAGGGACGCGTCCAGGCGGGGTTGAATCTCTCCAGAGAAGGAGACTCCACAGCCTCTCTGGGCAGCCTGGGCCAGGGCTCGGGCATCCTCACAGTGCAGAAGTTCTTCTTCATGTTCAGGTGGAACTGCCCGTGCTCCAGTTTGTGCCCATTGCCCCTTGTCCTGTTACTGGGCACCACTGAAAAGACCCTGGCCCTGTGCTCTGGACATCCGCCCTTTAGATATCGATTAGCATTGATCAGATCCCCTCTCAGTCTTGTCTTCTGCAGGCTGAACAGACCCAGTAATGCACTGGTATAATGGATTCCTGAGTTATTTAACATACTTGCTACTCTCCTTCAGCTCTTGCAGTAATCTGTAATCCTCCTCTCATGGTCTCTATACAAATTTTCCTCACAGGGTAAATATTCATAACCAGTATTTGTTTACAATCATATTATCAACATGCAAGTATAATATATTATGACATTCTTCATAAGGCCTGTAGCCACATAAAACAAGAAGTATAACTCTCAGTCATGTCACCTCCCAGAACTCCAGCTGTGAGGAACATGACAAAATTCATCAGTTCTTGTTGTATGAACATACAAATAAACAAAAATCCATGTTATTCTTGTCAATGCAAAATACATATTCAAGCCTTAAGAGCTTTATTCATTTATTTTCTTTAGATAACCTTACTCGGTGTGTGCTCACTCCCTTTTCCTGATGGTATTTGTGAGCCTTTGAAGAATCACTGACTTCAAGACACAAGAGTGTAAAGGGCAGCCACCACAGCAGCTCCATTAGCCAGTGGCATAATGTAAGTATTTTCACTCTGGCTGTTTACTGAAAATGATATTACCCAGCTGGGTTTACACCTAGTATAAGCCTCCTGTTCAGTTTGAGGATAATTTTCCTGTGTTTTTTACACATCTAGTAGAGTACAAAGAAATGCAGGAAAGACTAGTAACGACTTCTGCAGTAGCAAGGGAGTTGCCAACACTTTCCTTTCTCCAATTGTGATTTTGATTGCCATATTCTTAACATGTTCACTTCTGCTTCTTATGAATTGGTAGGTATCTTGAGAGCTGCATAATGAATCCCTGAACGGTGTTAAAGCCAGTAAAGTTGTATATGTTGGCCTCCAGCATTTTGAGCTGGAGCACGACAGTTGTTCTCTTTCCATTAGATCCAAGACGTATCACTCAGAAAGCGTTAAAAAACCACTAAACTCAACAGCACACACATTATCCCAGAGCTGAAAAAAATCTGTGTAGCTTCATGCTAATGAAATGTGTCTTAATAACTTTGTAGAAAAACTACATGGAAATCAAGGTAAAAGAATGCTGCTATGGGACCCAGACTAGTATTAAAATGTAAAGGCCTATTTACAAATAAAATACTAAGAATGCCACATGAAAAAGGCCATGCAGAGCCCACCATCACGAAGGTTTGATTAGGGTATAGTGGGGAGTAAATATGTGTGTATCTTTCTCTGTTCAGCAAGCATGTCCTGATTACATGACACTGACACTTAGGTTGGCTACTTTTGACTGACTTCACATGAAGAATATAAATACAAATTATCTCTTTCATACTCCTTTTCAGCATGTTTGAATATTACTGCTTTTACTCTAAGAATTTGCTCTGTTAGAAGAGAATGCTTGTGCCTTCCATACATTTCACTGGGGGAAACATGAGTTAATGCTATTATATAATTACTTTGTATGTGCTATAGAAACAGTGTCATGTAATTTTGCAATATATACATCCTACAAGAGGGAAGAGACAGAACTCTATTTTCATATGATGTTTTGAAAGAGCTATGAAAATAATACTCTAAAAATCGTAGATTAGCAGTTTTAAAAGGAACAGAACTCCTCTGTATATGAAGAAGACAGAGGGGCAGAACCACACTGTTTTCACAGTACTCTACTCTTCATTCTTGCCCAATTTATTTAGGAGCTGTTGATAGCCTTTTAGTCATTATTAGTCTCAGTTATATTTAGACTAGCTATATGAAGGATAAAATTACAGTTGTTACAGAATTATCGACTAAGTCATCTCTCCAGAAATTAGTTTTTCATATCATGAGCGCTTGAGATAAACAGTTGCTTCATTTAACTTAGTGCTCAATTTTTTGCCCTTCATTTTTGAATGAGGCCACCTTCTAAGGGTTTGATCCATCAGCTGACTTGTCCTTACTGGCTCTTACTGAAGTCCTCCACCCAGAGAAGACACTGCTCTTGAGTGTGCAGTCTCTGATACACAGTAAATCTGCCAACTTAGAGGGCCTGTAGAAGGTCAAGCAAGTGACTATTCACAGTTATTCTAGGTTAGATGGTATTACACACCCCATGTGAACACATAGTGTGTATAGGCACTAAAGAAACCACCTCAGACAATCCTCTGTAAGAAACTAAATCCTCATTAAATGAAGTAAAATAAAGATTTATATATCTCGTTTGAGATGCCTAGTAAGTCAAGGTGACTGTAAGGTGAGTGCAAGCAAAAATGAAGACCACGTTGCTGCAATAAAAGTAATCTGTTTATTGCTCAACATAGCCTGCACCAATTTAGTCTTTTGTTTTGTTGGCTAGTAACTAGGGATTTTCAGATGTTTCTTGGTTCTATATAAGACCCTTTGAAATAATCTGGAACTAAGAGCAGCTGATAGTGGTACAGCTTGGGAACATTTGCATAAAGAGTTGGTTGTGCATCAGTATACTAGTAAAATTATCTTCTGTAGAGTTTTAACTAAAGATGGAATGATAGTCTGTTAAGAGTACACCTTTTGAACAACTTTTCATATACCATAATGCTGATATAACTTTAAATATTTAACTTACTTTCTGAAATTAGCAGAAAATTGTGCCATAACGAGTAAAAATTAATATGGCTTTGGATTTATTTGGTGGAAAAAACTTTGTGTGAAAAATTCACTTGTTGAAAGTGATTATCAGTTAGTGATAGGCATTCAAAGTAAAGCAAATAATTTGAAACTAGGACAAATGGCTACCTCAACTGTGTACAAAATAGCTTATCTGGTATAAAACCAAATTCTGCCTAGACTGCAGTACATTATCTATTTTATCTCCAAACTTACAAGTGATACTATCGCTGTTACTGAAATTCTGCCTTTTGTCGAGGGATTTACATTAGCATTTGGAAGGCAAACATGCTAGCTTTAATAGTACTGCATCTTCACAAATATCTTTTGTACTTTTTTATGCAGCACTTCAACTAGAAGCTAAAGTAAACCTGTATTTATGCTGCAGGAAAACAGCAGTAGCCATCTAATTTTCCATGATGTATTAGAAGATAAGAATCACCTTTTAAAGCCTTATCCAAAGCTCAGTCATGGTCAGTGGAAAGATCCCTTTTTTCCTGATGAAAAATTGCAACTATATAATTTAAAACAAAACCAAAGAAAATTCAGTCTTTTTTTCTTTCTCTTTCAAGTTGATAGCTAATGTAGTGACTAAATTACTGTTGTGGTACTCAGGATGACATCACAGACTTATTAACTGAAATGATAATTATTTTGTGTGGGATAAGACATACGCTTTCTGCATTTTGATTTCCTTTTGGGAAAACGAAGACTACATAACTTTCCTATTTTTCTACTATGTTGTTAGGATAATTAAATTGAATATAATATTAAATACATCACTATCTACATTTGTAAAGTGATAATAATAGCATAAAGAATGATATACCTGCATTAAATTTCTAGAGGATATGATGGATTCAGATACCATGGCTAACCTAAGAGAGAGACACTTCCTAATCTGCCATAAAATCATATTGTAAATTCTCAGGGGCAGTTCCTACTCTGAGCCCAATAAGTAGCATAAAGACTTCTTGCCCAACTGCTCATAAACTGGAGAATTTCAATTAATTCTGTATTACTTGAAATGCTTTCAATAAACACAGAATACTTTACTGTGTATTAAATTTCATCCAGCCTATATACATCTAGAAGGGAGCACAGTGATACGGAACAAAAATTGGGTGGAGTGAAAAAGACCAAGTGAGTGGGAAAAAGCATTACATGAGTCAAGTTATATAAGAACATAAATATATCTGTGTATGAATTTTCTGTCTGTTTGTTAGAGCATACATCTGTGTTCTATAATGCAACTAAAATTGCAGGCATGGAGGAAGAGAAGTCAGGCATGTTATTAGGTTAAGGTTTGTGGAAGTAAGCTACAGAAACACAATAATTCATAAGACAATGCTCCAGTTCTATTAAGGCTAACTTTAGATTTTTCCATAGCATCTTCACTGCTTAAAGTTCACATTATCCTTTTCTCACTCTTAACCTCTTTCCAAGACAAATATTTTCATAGGCTTCTTGACAGTATTAGCAATCACCGATCCTGGCCCTGGAACTGAGGAACAAAAGATTTTGTGGTATTTCCATTTGTATAACCACCTATTCCCTATATTTCCTGGCAAGGACTAATTAAAAACTGTCACGGTTTAAAGCTGGGCTGGCTATTAAATGGACAACAGATGCTCTTTGTTAACCCCCTCCCTCGTCAGAACAGGGGAAAGAGAGAAAAGCTCTTTCCATGGGATGGCTTTAAAGGACCAATATAATCAATTTGCCAGGGGCTCCAAAGAACCTTGTGTTGTGTAATATGCTGGTCTGCGGCTTGATTTGGGTGGTTGGTCTTAAGCCTTATCTGACATTGCGACAAACTGTAAGAACTGCTTCACATGTTTTCATAGACATTGGCCATCCCCGAGACTGCACTTGTAATGGAGGTCTGTTCTCCCTGAGTGGCTTCACTTAATGTGCAGCTACTCAGCCAACCATTCCCAATTTTCCTTTTTGCTATCTACTGCCTTAATTTGGGCTAGGTGATCTGCCTGTTGATTACATTTTGTGCCAGGGGTTCCATTTTTTGCACGGCCTTTTACCTGTTCCAACTTTAGGCGTTGCAATCTGCCTATTTCTAACAATCACTGCCAGTCTCTGGCTCTCCACACTTTTGTACAGCCTGTTTCCCACTGATTGGATTCCCATTAACATAGGTGCTCTGTGGCACCCTTATAGGTTGCATAGGAATCAGTGTAAATTACGGTAGCGACATTCTGTGCTGTCAGCAGGAGGGCACGCAGTTCTCCCACCTGTGCGCTACCTTCCTTCTCCTCTGTAACTGTTTTCTCAATTTCCAATGCTCCCACTTTATAATGCCACCTGGATCCCACACGACAGGCAGATGCATCTGTGAACCACACTCTTTGTGTATCTGAGCCTGTGGTCAGTTTGGGTGCCTCTATAAACCTTGGGAAGGTCTATAGGGTTGGCCTAACAAAAGCGGATCTGGATTCACAGGTTGTTGGAACGCAGAGACCTTAGTTGGGCCGTCTTTCAGTTGCAGTAACTGACTAACTCCTTCTAGGTAGGCATACTAAATCCATACTGTGGCCTTTCAGGTTACCCCCTCGGGAGGGAGTGATCTCTTGAGGATCGAATTTAGCAGAGGGAAAGGGCCTTGCACTGTAATATCTTGCAAAGTATGTAATATCTCATTGGTAAGTGAGAGGAGTTCCTTTTCCCACTGTTGAGTAACATCGTTCAGTTTCCTTAAATGAGGTAGACAAGAATAATAAAGATCTAGCTGACACCTCAGTCACTTTTGGAGCACACAGCAATAGGAGGCATGTTCTGCAAAACCCCATTGTAGAACGGTCTTTGTCAGGGCGTGTGCATCTGCCACAACCATACAAATACATGATTTTCTTACTGCTATTTTTCTACTGTTTGTTTATCATTGTTGCGTTACTATAATATACAAATCTTATCAGTACAAGAACAGTTATATGATGGCAAAGTAGTTAACCAGATATATAGTAAGAAATCTTACAGTTTAACATCCCAGTTACTTAAAAAAAAATAAATAAATACATTTAAAAAGTTTGTTTTGTTATATTGAAACCATTTCCCAGTGTTTAGATGTCCAGGGATTTCTTTTGTACATGTAACTGTCTCAAGAAAGATTTAGGCAATTATGGAGTCATTCGAAGACTTTATATATTATTTAATCCCCCCACATCCCTTTGTCTTTTAGCAGCAGTAGCTGAAGGAAAGAGTGTTTTAGTTTCTTTGAGTATGTCTGTTTGAGAAGCATGGTATTCATTTCACAAACTACTTACAGATAAAGCTGAGGCAATTCAGCCAAAATAATGGTGAAAATGAACACAGCAAGAAATAGCTCAGGTTTGAGTTTTATTTAACACAAATACATTGAAACATAGTTTGGTTTAATTAATGGCACATTAGTAGTTGTGAGATCTGCATCTCCCATTTTGCCACTAATTTATTGAATGATTGTGGGTGAATTGCTTTCACTTTTATTGCTGCTGTTTACCCATCTTTTTCCGTCTTTCTTATACTTGTCTATTTAAGACTATGAAGTTTCTTAACGTGGTGTAGTCTAAAGCCTCCTACTTACATTCTAGTACTGTAATAATTTGACTTCAGAGAAAAAAAATCAATTTATTGAATTCCATTTCCCTCTCGCAGTGCACTCAGTCACCTGTTTTTGCTCCTGACTGGTCTCTTATTGGGCCAAAATACTGGTTTTGTTGCTGTGATATGAACTGAACTCAGTTAAAAATTAAAAAAAAAAAAGAATTTTAGAGAAACACTTTAAAAGCTAAATCACTTCATTGATCCAGTGTAAAATACCACATTCCAGTCTCAATAATTTTGTCTATCTAAAGACATCTATAGTTGTATTTGAATATCATAGTCCTCATTTCCTATCCTGAACTCCTATAGAACCTTATAATGAAGATCTAAACTTTTATGAATTTCAGTACAAGATTCACCTGAGTTATAGATAAGGTATACAAACAGCAATCAATCTATCAGAGATGTTGCCAATATTATATTTCCAAATAAGTTATATATGATCATCAGACAGAAATTTATATTTTCAGACATTTTAACTAAGAAATCTTCCCAGATGCTGGGAGGTAATGTAAGATGTTTAGCCCAAACCCTACTTTTTTCCTAGATCTTCGGAAATAGCTTGTATATTTAGCTCTTATTTTTTTTACATCCTATTAGCTGAACTTTAAAGCTTTTATGCATATGTTAACAACAACAGACAGTCCTTTTGGATATAATGTCATGAGGAAATAAGGTTAATATTGTTGCTCTTTATCTATCAATTACAATGTAAGAAGCAGAATGAGGCATTCTGCTGACATTCCTTCCTTATTCTGAAAATCACTGATTTAAAGCTGCTTAAGATACTTATACTAATGGGCCTTGCTGGTACAAGAACAAATGAATAGAAATTATCTATGGTTATATGGTAACCTAAAATTAGAATAAGTTTTTCCTGAGAAAAGCAGGAATAATCTAGAAATGCCTTCCCATAAGACCAAGAATCTGGAAATGTGTCTAGATTTAAGCAAAGAATTAGGATAAGTACATATTTGGCCTTATGAAATATTAATCATATAACAGCTTTTGCACAGGGATACTGATTAATACAAACCGAGGTCAAATGTGACCTCGTATATGCAAGATGTGTAAAATTCTGTTAACTGATTCAGAATCCGAAGACCAATTGATTCAGTTTTAGTAGATGAACACCAGAAATAGTACCTTTCTCAAAATATTCTGTTACTATTTTCTACACTCATCATGCATATATTTCCAAAGGACAGAATTATTTCTGTATGCATGACAGAGCATGATTCACTGCTAAACTTGACAGCTACTGCTAGTCCATTTCATTGCAAAAAATAACACCGTGTCATTTTTAACTTTTGTTGATTTCACTTGCACCCTAGTGGAGATCAAAAAGTTAATTGCTCTAGTAATTGCAACTTTGATCAATAGGAAAAAAAATAAATCTGTCATTTACAAATGTTTTTCTTTATTGTACACCAAATTAAGTCATCTTGCTGTTCTGGAAAGAGTGGGTCTTTTATTGCAAATAAGCAACTGATCAAATAGGTTTTCTTGTAGCTTTCAGATAGTAATTATACTTTAGTATTTAATGTATCACAGCAATTCTTTTCAGTTCTGTAAAGCTACTTGTCATTCTTCTGTGGAACACTGGATTACAACATGAAGGAGGGAAGATTTTTAAATTAGAAGCACGATTTGTATGATTAAAAAAAAAACGACAAAAAGAAAAAGTGTTTTTTTCCAAAGAGCACTGGACACCACTGAGAAAGGTCTAAAAGGACAATTTTAGAAGCAGTAGGGTGAAACAGAACAAATGAAACAATTAGTGCGAACATTAGGAATGTTTTACTAACACTGAGATCTGCTAGATTCTAAATACCCTCCCTGAGGAAATGCCTGCAGCCTATTTAATAGAAACTGGACAAAACACTTGATAGCATATTGTAACAAAGAAGTCTATATTGAATGTAACGATGAAAATCTGTTTGTTCTGGTTTTAAATATCTCCGAAAAATGGAGGAAAAAAACCAGACTTTTGTGGCACAAATCACAGCTTCAAGGATGGATGGAGTATATTGATCTGCATACCCAGAAATACATAAGCTCTTCCTCTGCACTTGCATGCTTCAAAATACTCCTGGTGCTTGAAGACAAGCAACAGAGTTGCAGGTCTCAAAAGAATTAATCTCAGCATAACTTTCATAATTTTGTTTTGAGGAATCGTTCAGATGAATGACTCTAAGCATCGTTACATTAGATATTTTGTACTACTATCTATACTGCAAAATGTTATCTTTCAGTATAAGTATACACAGTCATTAACTTCATTCAACCATTGTACTATACTCTTTCATGTTCTGTTTTCTATCACAGAAATTTACAATAAAAATAAAATTTAAAAAAATCTTGATTTACAAAACTACTGAAGTAACACTTGAAAATAAATGCATTTATGACTAAAATCTTCCTAAATGTAGGTTTCTGCTCTGTGGCAGATATCAAAACTCTGTGGTTCTATTAAAAAGAGAGGACAGAAGGCAAGATTCAAATGCTCCTTTCAAGAAAGTGAGTGTTCTTTCACGGTGTGTTGTTTCTAATAGCACTGCAAGAAGGGTATGAAAAATACACGCCAATACAAGATTATTATACTTAAGGGAAGATAGCCCTCTAAGATGAACGATTATTTCTCTGGTAGTGATTTTCATTGACCCTGAGGGATGGTTTTCTTTTAATTGCACCTAATGAGCTGGCTAGAATATCAGTTCTCTCATTTCCACACAAATTAGCTCTAGGAAGCTAAAGGGATGACAGAGCATAAACCAGTTCCAATTTCCATATCACCAGAGGTATCAGAAAACAGTGCTTTCATTTAGGAAATATTTTTTTAAATTAGAATTTTACTGTAAAATAGTAGAAAGCAACTTTTATGGATAACTTCTCAGGGGCACGTTCTCAAATTTGTGTGCAAAGAAGAAAAAAGGAAAAGTAAAGGTGAATGCGCATAGACTCTCTTACTTTTAGATGCATTTATATATTGCTGGATGACATCTTACAGCCCCTTCAAAGCAAGGGATGTATTTTTGTCACTGCCCCAGTGGAGGATTACTAACACAGAACCAGCCATATGCTCAACATGATGAAGACTGTTTTTACTCCAGTGAAGCTGCCCTAAAGTAGACGAGCTGAGGGTATAATTCTGATCCAAAATCCATCAGAAGTCAGTGAGACAGCATGATGACGATTAGTTGAGTTACAATACAGAGTTAAACATCTTGCCTAAAATCACACACAAAATGTGTGGTAGCCAAGGTCTGAATGAAAGTAATTTACATCAGCATCACTGGCATCAAATTTAACATCTACTACTTTTTTTCTTTACTTTGCGTAAAGATCAAGCAAAATCACAATCACTAGAGAACAAGCCAAAAGCTCACACTTAATCGCTCTTCGCTTTTCTGGGAGTGAAATCAAACCATAACGAAAACTGTGAAAACTTTGTAAAGATGTATGAACTCAGACACAAAAGTATCTGGAATACAAGGGAATTCATGAAGGCAATTAAGACAAATTGTCCCAGAGAGAGGCATTTTCAGATCGCTTCTTATAAAAGTTTTAAACTATATACAGTAGAATTTTTTTTTGCCTGCTTCAGCAGTGGCTTCGATGTGAAGGTACCTGTCAAAGACATTAATCCTGTGGAATATAACTGTCTTGCATTTTAACCAAGAGTATGGAACTTTAAATGTTAGGTGACTCTTGGAAAGGGTCTGGTGTCATACTATTGTTTGCTTCATTTGTGTCTTTTAGTGCAAAATGAAAAGTGTGCGTCTTTCATATTGTAGGCAAATCCCTCTTCCTTTGTAAGAAATCCCTTAATTTCTGTTATTATAAGGTGTTCTTGTTCCTAAGTTTCTAATGAAGATCTGCAGATGACAAAGCCAGTCATGGCACCCTGCAATTCAACATCACTTGTTACAGCTTTGCATTTGGTTAGGTATCCCTTGCCTCTACCGCTTTTCTTAATTAATTTACTGTGGTTTCCCAAAAGCCTGTCTTTACACAAGTACCACTCAGATTACTTAACTTAATGGACATGAAGTTGTGTGTTATCAGACATTATAATGTTAATTATACTACACCTGGCAAAAGCAGAGTTTGCGGGAGTAATTGTCTCTCCCACCATCATATCTTCCAGTAAACAGGAGAAAGAGGTTCAGAGAATTTTTTTATTAAATCAAATACAGTATTTTTTCCAATCAGCATAAGCAAATGTATGTTTTATCTCAGGGGAGTAGTTCTTGTTAGGTTACCAAAGCCATTCTCTTTTACTTGGTGTCATATGAAGACAAAACTCCGCATCAATCATCTACTGCTCATCTGAAGCAAGCATAAAAACAATTTAAAAGTGCGATTTCTTCAAGAATGAGATTTATGTATCAAAATCACATTTAGCTCTGGACTTTAGCGTAATTTTTTCTATTGCTTTAGGACTGCATCTACAACTATGAAGTGATTCTGAGGTTTATATTCAACTTTCAAATTGTGCACTCATACTGTAAAATAATCTCTGTATTTCCAGGATTTGCTGGATCCCTTTTAAATTTGGTTATGTCTAACTTACACTGGCTTTCTATAAATAGGGACATGGAATCTCCTATAATTGAACTAAATGTACAGTCTGCTCCTCTATTTGATCATTTTAGCTGCTTGGTTTTGTTAGAGCCTATGAAACAGAAACGACTGATCTTGACTTTTGACTAAAAATACTCCTCTCAGCAGCAGTTATTGGCTACCAGTTCTGCGATTCACTAAATACTTCATCATCATTGCCTTTAAGATTATTTAGCTTTCCAAACCCTTTACTGGTATTTGCAGTACTATCTGAACAACATTACATAGAAAGTCTCAGATTTTTAAGTTCTGATACAAATACTGCAATACAGTCTACCATATCAAAACCTTAGCGGCTTCTCCTTTGTATGAGTCTATACATGTTAATGAGGGCCCTGGTTCTGCAGTAATCTGTTGTACAATTCCCTATATTCAATTTCTCTGCTGAATGTGTAACTTCTGCCATGCTTAATTATGTTTGTTTTCATTTACTTTTAGCTTAAGCACTATCGAAATATTCCCAAAATTTGGGTGACAAAAAAAGAACTAAACCAAGATTGATAAAAAAAAAATCATACTAGGAATGAATAAAAGCAAAGGATTATTGTAAAGGCTTGTTGCAAACTCACCTATACCTGCTGTTTATAGAAAACTGAAGATTCTGAGTGATGCAAGCTTTGGAGAAAATGGAGCATCTATGCATATGTATTTGATAGTTAACGAATCAACTGGAAAAACAGATGTTTAACTGATTGTATGTATGAAACACTGCATTAGCAAATAAGATTAGAGGTCTTGTTCTGTTTGAAGCAGACATCGGCTAAAATATTCTTCGCTGACATAAGCAGTGATAAAATTGCAATGAAACTGTGTCTCATCAACTTACCAGATTTTAGAAAAAGTGGTGACATGAAGCTACCTATCAAGGAGATGAAACTTCCAGGTTAAGCATATATAGCAGAGAAAGTTGGTAGGAATTTGTTCCAGAACACAAGTCAGATTGCACTGGTGAAGAATGGAGTCCCTATCGACTTGTACAGTGACTTTGTGAGTGAGATCACTACCTGCCTCAGGCAGGATAATGCAATATAAAAACTTGCCATGTAACATTCTTCGTTTATAATGAAAAACAGGAAAGTGAAAAACAGAACTTGGTCCTGATACAGTAATGTATTTAATGTGCTTTTTGGAATAGTATTCATCTGTGATACGATGTCGATCTATGATACAACAGATGACATTTTTGATACAAAAGACATCAAAATACATTTCGGGTCTTAAACAAACTTTAGCTCAGGCTCAATCTCAGCCAGAGATGGTGTCTTTATAGTTAGCATCCTTTGATGCATGTTTTTGTTCCGTGAATAAATCTGGGCCTTTGAGGTTTAATTACATGCCCTGTGTAGCACACCTAAGACATTTTTCATAGTGTTCATTTATGATGTTTGTCAGTAGTAGTACTACTAGAGCAGTGCTACTACACAGCAGATTTGTGTGGAGTCAGGTAGTATCTTTCTGAATAGGAACCATTACATGTTTGGGTACTACTAGGGTAGATATCTTTTGGGAGCATTGATGCCTCTCTTACATGAACAACTTTCAAATACCTTAGCTTCAGGGACACTTACAGAAAACCTTTTACATGAGCTGCAAACTCTGCAGTTCAAGCAAATCATTTCACTTCAATAACTCAGACTGAATGCACACACACATAAAAGACTGTCATTTACTATCTGGGAAAGAGTTAACTTGACTGGTCTCACAAAACAAAACAGCTGGCAGAAGACTCAAGAGGAAAGATGGACCATGGTCTCTTTTATTATTTTAATTAAAATATAAAAATCACATAATATCTTCCTTTAAAGAACTTATCAAATTATTTGATTTTTTTCTCTAAAATGGATCCTTTCCAAATCAAGTACACATCCCTCCTGAGCAGAATGTGCTTATTAAAAATCAAGCTGTCTAAAGTATCTCATATAGCTCAAAATCTCAGAACACCCTGTGTCTGAAGAGGTGCATTTATCAGAGCTGAATGCTCTATTCATCTCTGTGCAAAAGACACAAAAGAAATTAACTGTCAGTTACTTAAAAACTGGAATTATCAACCTTGTATATAATTATACTTTGAAAAAAGATCAGGAAGAAAGTGTAGCATACTAGGTTAGGAGTCCTGTTAGCTCAACACTATCTCCAGAAAAAGGTGGGCCTCTGCAGTTAAATAGCTGTCTTGTTAATGGCCACCAGACTTCATTTGTTTTGAACCTCCCATTAGCTAGTTTCACTTTATGCTGCCTCTTTTTTGAATCTGAAAAGAAAGGAGGAGTTGTTTCCTATTCACCTACTCATCCTTCTATTGGTAAAAAAAAAAAAGTGCATGTGCTACCTAGACTAATCCATCCTGGTGGTATGGATTAAATTCATTTCAATTTTAATTTAAATCTGTGGGTGCTGTTCCACAGTATTTCTGCTTATTCATCCCCCTAAAGGCATGACCTTGTCCATGAAATACATAGAGGAAAATTTACAGAAATTTATTCATAAGAAAAACTTACAGTAATTCATTGCTAAGGTTACCTCATGTCACAGCTCATTTCTGTAACCAAGCTTTGCTGTCCATGATAATGAGAAAAGAGGCTTGCGATTTGTAGGGAATACCGTTTCCGTCAGCAGCTCCCATGAGTAGTACTGTATTGAGGAAAGTTAAAGCTCCTTCAACAGTTTCAGGTAATCTCAGCCATTCTTAGTAGGGTAGAAGATGAATTTTGTCACATTTACTGGAATAAAAAGGAAAGTTTCTCATGTTTTTCAGTCTTTTTGTTAGATCTGTGCAAGTAAGGGAGAGAGACAAGCAAAATCTGAGTCACGCAGTGAGAGAGAGGCTTGCAAAGGAGCTGAAAGTAATCTCCAATTTAAGGTTTCTCTGTCATTTTTTTATGCAAATCCAATGTGAAATGGCAGCTTCAGGAAGCATTAGGAGATCTGGATAGCTCAGGCCCACATAGTTTTGCCATTTCAATGTATGACTGGCTTATATATATTTTTAAGTATTAAATCCCCTCCATTTAATCACTTAGACTTATATCTAATTGTAGGCAGATAAACAACTCCACTAAAGTTGTTGATAGCATTGTACACATGGTTGCATACTTGATAAATAGAAAGGTTTTCCATGAAAGAGAGAACCAACTTGGTTTCAAATGCTATTGCAATCATTTATCTTCATCATAAATCATATTTCACTGACAGGAGAAGTTGTAGGAATGTGGTGGAAGACCCACTCTAGGGAATCTCTCATACCTAGAGACAAAAAAAAAAAAAATCAAATGTCTGTGATATACAGAAATATAATATAATTGTTAAGATATTGAAACTGACTGCTCGAGAGAGATATTTTTTACTTTTTGTCTTTCAAAGTAGGTGAATATCTTATTTTTATTGCCACTAGGTATCCGAAAGGACATCTGGTGTGCTCGATGCCAATGCAATCAGGCAGCGCTCTCAAAAGAGACATGCTAGCTGTCTCTTCCTGTGATATGGTGTGGGAAATGGAAACAACCTTGTTTTCTAATTATTTTCAAAAATGTTTTTTCTGGCATGGTCTCAGAAGAAGTATGATTTAAGATATCAGTATCTTTATTCATAACATAAACAAGAAGTTAGTTTTATTTTGGTTATATTCACATAAGTGTAAGGATTCAGCCTGAGAATTATAATATATATTACTTAATATCCATTTTATGCATTTAGATAGCATGCTAAAAGATTAGTGAAAGAGGATTGAAAAAGAGGTTAATTTACTACACGCACAGTTTGGATTGCCAACAATAAATATGATTGATGAGGACCAGCTCATAAAGAAGCAGAACTACAGTCAGCATAGCCCTTGTGAATTAACTTTCAGTTTCTCCCATGAGGGAAATAGCTTTTGTGTCCTACTTCAGCCAGTTGGACTCTGAAAGTTTTATGATAGAAGTCTTTCATGTCCTGACTTTATTTTTCTTCACATATTCTTGTTTCAACTCAAACAGCTGTGTATAAAACAAAAAAAAACTGAAAAAAAATTTAAAAACATTGGAGAGGTTGATTCAGGTACACAAATTAATTTTTAACTCCACAAACATTTCTTGAGAGCACTGAACTGCAGATATTATAATTAGGCAATAATAATTTGTCCGAAAGTCAGAAGAAACGTAAAACATAAATAACAATAGCCACATGACAGTTCAGATCTTTATTACAGTGGGAGTGCCTAAAGATGCCATCCCTAAGGAACGGCTGCATTGTGACCTAGGAAACTTTAGGAAGGCATCTTGTCCTTGGATTCAAAAAGCACTTGGCAAGGAACGGGAAGACTGAAAATTTAAACCTGTACTTCACTTTTCCATTCCCCAGATCTCTATGTTCTCCACAGACTAGTTCTGACTCTAGCAGTTAGAGTTGACCTGTTAAGAAGAGTTATAAAACTCTTTAGAAATTGCTGAAATTCACAAACCTTTTCTCCTGCATGAGCATCAAAGTCTGTGGAGAAGCAAGAGAGCCATCCCTGTCAACTTGTGGTTTATTCATGCCAAGGAAAGCAATTCTCCAGTAATAGCTCTCCACACACACACATATCCAAACCCAGTTACTAAAAGTAGAACAACATAAAAATAGAAACAGAGTACCATCAGCTGAGAGCACAGGCCAAGAACCAGACGGTTATTAAAAATAAGTATGAAAGCAAAAGCAAATAATTCCACTAAAATCATTAAGAGTTTATGATATGAGTAATTACTTGCTTATATTTGTAAATAACTACAGTAATCATGCATTTTACTTGCGAGATGATACCTCCACTCTATCTGTAGTCCTCCTAGTTTTGCTAATTTTACACACTAATACTTGGGATATTTTCATAGAATCATAGAATTGTAGGGGTTGGAAGGGACCATCTAGTCCAACCCCCCTGCTAAAGCAGGTTAGCCTAGAGCAGGTTGCACAGGAATGCGTCCAGGCAGGTTTTGAATATCTCCAGAGAAGGAGACTCCACAACCTCTCTGGGCAGCCTGTGCCAGTGCTCTGTTACCCTCACAGTAAAGAAGTTCCTCCTCATGTTCAGGTGGA
>VZSC01010935.1:184709-194716 GCA_013398225.1 Steatornis caripensis
TATGTTTTCCATAAAAGTAATTTTGGCATGAGGACTGTGGCAAATACCTAGAAAACTCAGGAGCATATCTGATGCTGCTTTCCATATGAGGCTGGAGGAAACATACTGGGATTCACTAAGGTCTGTGGAGTTACCCTGACATACAACAGCAAAAGGCTGACGCTTAGGTAGTGAGAAGTGGAATTAGGAAAGTACAAACCAAAAATTTTCCTAGAACTCTTCGATTAGTAACACCATCTATAACTTGACTATCTGTATGTCGGTTGCTGTTCAGACACTGAGAATACTAATCCTGAGAAAATGACTGAGTGAAAAGATGGCTTAACGGCACTACTTTTCATAGCGATACTGTGTACATCTTGTGTTGCTGGGTAGATGTCCCTCTGTGCATAAATGTTACAAAACAAAAGATAAACTCCTGTTGCTCACTTGATTCCCCTCTGTGAAACAGAAATCAGTTCGGTGTTGATTTGGGTTTCTTTCAGAATGAAAGAAAAAGCAAAACATTTTGAATTGTTTGGTCATCTGCCCTGTGTGTTGTTTCTTCATCTTTTTCACACACGTTCTGCAGTCATGGTTTGTGAACTCTGCTAATCAACACAACTACCATCTGCCGTTTCATTTGCATCAGGAGGTTGGTATAATGGCATTGCATAATCTTGTTTATGTATGGATTTTTCTCTTGAAGTTAACATCCTTCTATCAAACAATCATTAACCTGACTTCTCAAATTTCAATAACTGCTGAGTTGTTAATGAAAGAGTAATGAGTGATAATAATTTAGAGGGAAGACAAATGGATGTTTGAATATTTATGTACCTCTCTGAACTAGAAAATGATGATACAGCACTTACTGTCAGAGATTTTTAATTTAATTTGTGGATATCTTAAATTAAGCTTCACCAGATTAAAAACCAACAGTAAACAACAAAACAAACAGTTGCAACTACAATTTTTTGTAGCCACTTCAGCTTGATTCTCCCTAGCGGGTATGTGAGATCACATCCATAACTTATAAATTACATAAACCACTACATTAAAAAAGTGTGAGAAGTTGTGCAATTGTGGAGGGGAAAGAACAGAGAGAAAGACAGTGCTTAGGAGGATATGAATTACTTAACAACAAATTTTCATTTGAAAAACAGCAGGTGCTGAAGGGTAATAAAAATTGTGGAGAAAGCTGAAATGAATACAAATGCTGTGAACATACTGGAAGTGTCTGGCGGCTCTGTTCTGCAATGAATCTACTTGACAAACATTGCTCTGCAGCTAGCATAAACTATTCATCGGAATTAAATATTTAGCTCTGCCGTATCTGAGTTATGAGCCTTTGTGAGGCTACCTTTTAGTAAATTGCCAGTTCTGCAGCAATGCCACAATATCACTCATCTGCTGTGGTCAGGTGGTGTCCTCGTCACAACCTGAGTCTTGCATTGTGCAGCAGAACGCTCACAGAAGAAGTTTTATAGTTTCAAGATTTAGGTTATCTTTGAACTGTATTACCACTGCGCACAATTAGAAGTAAAATATGACATCTTCAGAAAGGCAGATTATAAAGATGGATGCACTTTAAGGTCAACTGGAAGTGTTTCACTGCAGTGTCAGGTGTTTAAGCCTCTTAGATAAATAAACAACAGCTCAAAGCAAATATTGTGGTTAAACGAACCTGGAATGAGGTCTACTTCAGAACCCGAGAGAAGTATTAATGTGCTGGGAGACATAGCACTCTCCATGTGTTTAATACTATATATATCAAAATACGACAATATATATGTCAAAATACCATGTAAGTCAGAGAACTTGGATAGCATCAAAATTTGTAAGCAGAGACTTCTGTGGGATAAGACAGCTAAAAAAGCATTTGATTTGTTCTAACCAGACAATTCTTAATTTCTGGGAAAAAGAGAATGCACAAAAGTCTGTTTAAAACAGAAAAGCTGTAATGTGTAACTGAAGGAAAATCAGTGTTTGTATGCTATGAGTGTATAAAACCAGCAAGATGTTTGGGGAAACAGGCATTCCCTTGTTTTCCTCTCTCTGAAGAAAAGTAAAGCTTTCTACACAGAGTAGTATGAGATTTAATGATAAAATGAGGGAAACATGGAAAAATATTCATTATAATAACTCTTGCACACAGCAAAGTCAGCTATGTTCAGCTTTAAAGGGCTGTGATTGACTTGCTCTTGACTCTGTATTACAAGCATGTTAATTGTTCCCTTTGAAAGTGGAACTGCCTTTTTTGACAAAAAAGTAAAATAGCTTTTGTGTGTGTTGTACTACAGTTACTCTAAAAATCCCCAGCAAACTATTTCTCTTTTTGATGCTCTGAATTGACATGAGGATCCAAAAAAGTATACATATCACAGCAATTAATAATTACAGAGAGTTCTACCCAAGCACAGCTGTCAGAATTGCAATTCCCTCTGTGGAGATTAAGGAAAAAAAATCTATGAGTTAGCCTTGCAAGAAATAAAATTACTTTAGTAATTAAACAGTTGTGGTGGTAAAATGTAGAACTAAGTTATGTTCAACAGTTGCAAGACATAAGAACAAATTGTAAATGTCCCTATATAAATTGCCCATTTCTTTTTTAGTCTAAAATAGTTTAAAAGACATAGAAGTAATTTCCTTAAGGAGAATGCATACATGAAAGAATGCATTACTTAGGTCATGATTTTTTTTCTAAAAATTTATATGATGATGATATTAGATGTAAGAGTCAATCTCAGCTGGAAAATGCAGGTCAAATTTCTTGGGGTGAGTTTCTTACTTTTATTTTTCTATCCAATCTGCAATAAATACAGTCTTGCATGATCAGCCTTTAGTAATCTTTTTTTCATCCCCTACCTCAAAGGATTTAAAATTTTTTTCTAGCAGCATTTGTTATAGTCTTAGAGGTTTCTAAATCAAAACAATGAATCAATAATTTCCTATATTTGTTAGCTATATATTATCTAATACTACATCCAGTTTGATAGATATATTAATATTTTTTTCAAAGAGCAGTTTCATTGCAATTTCAGTATTCTAGAAGGGAAATTGTCTATCTCCCCTTCATCCTTATTATGACTGAATTAATTTCCGTTTTCTTCAGATATGGTCATTTCCATTTCCAGTAGTTATCCTGTCTTCATCCTTGTGCTCCATGTTATCACCCCTGCTGAAAACTGAGTTAATGTATTTCTTTAGTTCAGGAGCAATATCTTGATCAGCTCTAATCTCATCCTCATTGTCATAGCACGGAGACACTGTTTTATCTTATGACTAAAAGACCATTTTTATCAGTTTTAATTTCCCTCCCAAAATATAACTGTGTTTGTCTTTTGACAATTATTGCTTAGATCTGATAGCCCAGCATCTTTAAAATATAGTTTTCTGGGACATATCTTTCTCTGTAAGCTGCTTGGGTTTTTTCCTAATATCCTTTCTGGGATGGTAATTCTTCCATTTAGCATTGCAGCATTTCCCTTCAAGGGTCACTTCCCTCCCCCTCCTTGACTACCATATAAAATGTGTTATTATCGGTGTTATGCTCCCACTACAAATATTTGCTGTGCGTCACTCATAACAGTTGCCAATGGCTCTAAGTTTCTTGACCAAGTAATGGAATTATTTTAAAACAGAAAAAAAAAAAACATGTAAAATGCACTCCCTGAAATAGTAGCAAAACAAAAATAAAAGAATGACACCACCATATCTTCCATCATGAAAAGTGATCATCATTCAGATGACATATTTTTGAATGAATACAGAGGTATAAAACATCCAGTGCTCAGTTAAGAATTCTGGGCTACATTTGACAGGTTCAGTAATGAAAAATGTTTTGAGTAAAAATGCCACTTTTATTAAATAATGTTTTCCAGTTTTACAAACATGATTTCTCTTAATTTTTTCACTTTGCAGCAAAACACTATTCATATTAAAGTTGCTGTAAGAAACTCTTAGAAACTATTTTCTTTGAAATAGAGTGATTAAAAAATCGTCCAAAAGCAAAACCACTGCAGCAATCATCATTGTAATGTATCTTCTTTCTTTGTTGCTTGTCTTTCCTTTAGACATAAGGCAGCAGAAAATGGCTATACAGGAAGTTTTTACAATAATAATAATAAAAATAACTACAGAGTTTTGATTTAGGACTTAATATTTTCCAGCAAAATGAAGCATTTTTACAACTCTCATTCTACACATTTAATCTGACTTCTGAAAGGAAAACAGCGACTTTCATGGACAAGAATTTATCAAGAGATAAGGACAAATACTTGTCTATCTTTTTTTCCCCCACTGTGCTAGCTCAAATAGTATCTTCAGACTAAACCACCTCTCTTTTTTCTCTGCATCAGGATAAAGGCAGTGTGTCGCACCAGTCTAAGAAGAATGAAACTTTCCTAATCTTTCAGAGGAACTGTTATCTTTTATTACATTAAATAGAAAAATTCTCTTTCACAAAACAAGAATCCTCGTGCAGGAGCTGCGTAGCTAAGGTCTCCTTTAGGGAACACAAACAGCACCTACTCACACTAGAAAGACAATAAAGATATTGAGGCAATGGATCTATTGCATGTAAAGTGAGAAAACTACTTTTTTCATGATCTATAATGGAATCGTCCACTGACCAGGAGTATTATCAGTCCTAATCATTCTCCAAAGCTACGTCTTTGCTGTTTCATACTGAACTAGCGCTTCTCCCCTTCCTATGAGGGGCCAGTAACTCTGAAATATCATGCACCTGATGCTGCGGCCAACCATTTTTCTGGCTCAAATCCTGTGTTTTGCTCCCTCCAAATATCTCGCAGCTATTTCATGGTAACAGACAGTTTTTCTTAAAATTGAACCAGCCTTAGCTTCTGCATAGAAGGTAATTTTTCAGTTTGAACTAATGGTCTCTTTAATGGGTTTGTTGCTTGATTAGATTCCCAAGACAAAATCAGTTAGGATGCACAAGATATTTCACTGTGAGTAACTCTAGAAGTAAGATGTTTTTGTAAGCATGATTTATGTTTTACTGAATTTAGAATTTACTGCAAGGACCTTTAGGTCCTAGATCTCATTTCACAGTCAGTCTTCAGTATTTATTCCAGTTTTGTCAAAGTAAAAGATATTGACTACCACGGCAGGAGAAAATGTTGTTTTTTTCCTTTTTATTGCTGTTTTTAACATTATGCTTGTGACTTAAATGCAATGCTGCAGCCCTAAATGAAGAAAATACTGCCCATTTTTAAAATAAATGTCCAAGGACATTACTTAAAGAAGCTTTTGCGAGCAAATAAGTATCATATGAGTAAATACAGGAGGATTCTATGAATTTCTTTAAAGGTCCATCATGTTGCGCAGTGATCCCCTAGGAATTACTGGTTCTACTGGTCTCAAACTGCCTCCATCACTGTACTTATACAGAAACCTAACCTTGAGAATATACGTGTCTGAAATACTTCTCTTCAACGTACGTTGTTATGGTTTTGTCTCCTATCTAGATTTTTGCCACAATAAAACTTTATACCTTCAGATGCAAGCAGAGGTGCCTTTATTGAGGAGTTAATACCATGGGAAATAAGATGTCAACAAACAATCAAAGATGCATCTACAATAACATTTGTTTCTTACACTTTACAATCTTGTATTACAAATGAATACCTGAAACTAATTAGAAACAGAATTAAACTTGTCATTATTCTATTCTCTTTCAAGAGAGAAAAAGATCAACAAAAAGAGAAGTGGGGAATTCCACAGCATGGATTTTTAATCTGTGGCAAATTTCAGCTTTGAGAGATCAGAATCTCTCTAAGCTTTTCGCCATTACTAAAAGAGAGACATCAACCGGGCAAAATGCCTGCAACATTGGCAGGCCTTTTGCCTGCCTCCTCACAAATTTTAAATACCCTGCACCTGTTCAGCCCACCTTTGCAACTGACTTCCTAGTTTCAGCCAGAACATATTTAGAAATTGTGTTAGTGAGGAAATTCCAGTGTGCGCTTTTTCTATTTAGCAGAAAAAACCGCATTGTTGTCTGGTCTTGAATGTAAGATTTAATTTCTAAAATCTTACACATTTTAAAAGAGGTCTCAAAAACCAGTAAATGATCAAGTGAGCTTCAGATTACATCAATTGCAGAACTTTGGAGTAATGCTTATATGTGGAAATATCATCCATATGCAGTCTGCGATAAAGAATTCTGGAGTTCATTGTCCTTTTTAGCCTTTCTACAATATCCTTGCATTTTCATTTAGCTTCTATTCTTCAGAGAAGCTTACAATTACATTAATAGGACTTCTCAAAAATCTATGGAAATACATTAAATTCCTATGTGTGAATCCATGAGAGAGATCCCACAAGATTCCAGAATGCTGCATTTAATGCACATCAATGCTGACTTCATAGAAGTCATTTAAGCAATGCATAGTGTGCTGGTTTTGACTGGGATAGAGTTAATTTTCTTCATAGTAGCTAGTATGGGGCTATGTTTTGGATTTGTGCTGAAAACAGTGTTGATAATGGAGAGATGTTTTCTTCTTTGCCAAGCAGTGCTTACACTATTTCCAAACTAAAGATTATAGGCAAACTGATAATAACGTTATACGGATACTCTGTTTGGTTATGGAATATCAGTGTTTTTCTCCCTATGTTGTGTATTACATATTTTTTTTCAGTACAGACTGGGCTGGGTAACTGATAGTTACTGCCTTCTGCTCAGTCAAGTCCATCCCTGAGAATACTACTTCAGGGAAAAGCAGGCACGGAGGTCCTAACAACAAAGTTCAAGGTCCCTGTGGCAGCGCAGGCTGATTCCAGAAATTCTGAGAAGAGCGAGAAGCACTGATATTCTTCCTAGGGACCAAGAAGGAAGTTAAAGGTTTGCTGTATTCTGGGAAGCAATTAAAAAGTTGCTAAACAGAGAACAAAGATGTAGGAAGAGAAATGCCCTGAAAAGCCATGGTAGGCAAGAGGGAGATTTCCTTTCAAAACTTCTTATTTTTGAACAATGTCCCTAAGAATTTTCTGTATTTTGAGAATTCTTTTTCCCAGTGGCACTTCTGTGAAATTTAGTTTTAGAATGGCATGCTGAGAATCCCATGCCCCACCACATAAAATAATCCTCACTATGTATTGGTACACATATGTATGTCTATATTTCTATATATTTTCTAATATTTGTAATGTACATATATTTAAAATTTGAGAAATTTATTTGGAGAGGAGTGTGCTTTTCCGGGAGGTTTGCACAACAGAAAAACTTTGAAAACAGAAGTTTACTTTCAAATGATGTTTTATCCTTAGGACATATATTCCCAAAACAGTCTTAGTTAGCCTCTACAGACACTCTTATGCACTATTTAGGTGGAAAAACCAAAATTTACTTGCACGTCATTTACTTGCTCATCAATTTGACAACATCCACAGATGGGGCATGCAGGGGAAAACCCAAAAGCACCACAATGATGCAAAAATCCTTCTGGTTGAGTTCATTTAAAGCACATCAGCAGTTTAAGCTAAGCTAACTGACCCTACGTACAGTTAGGTCACATCTACCTTCTGTAAAATGAATTTGTCAACCTCTACTAGACATCCTGAGCCATAACCTGAACCCAGAGAAGAAAAGCATGAGAAATAACTCCTCAATAAAACCATTCTAAATCCAGATTTTAAAATGTTTGTTACTGTCATAGGGAAGTGGTTTAGATAAAAGTGCAACGTGCCAGAGTCCGATGGCAAGGTTCACTCTATTACTTACCGCATGGAGGAAACGTACAGAGGAAAAATTGGGTTAGAATTGATTTGGAATGATTTACATAGGGACTGGAGGTGCAAAAAGCTAATGGAGACCCTCTCATTGAGTCATGATGTTCAGAATGGACCCTCTTGCTTTCTAAACTCCTTCTCAGAGGAGTCCAGGTGCAGCTGGATCCACTCCTAGTCCCAGACTTGGTCAATGGTTTACGGCTAAGGCTATGTGTTTATAGCTAAAAGATGGTACGCGAACACTTGATTGCTATATCAGTTAGCTAAGATTTCAAAGTTTCATCATGCTTATTCCCACTTCACTTACCTTCCGTCTGGGCATCTAGTGTTAGTTCGCTCCGATGTTCAAACCCGAGGTTTCTTGAAGCAGACGTTCAGGCATCGGATTTGATAAAAATAAATAATTTAATAGAGTCGTACAGCAGCATGGTCCGCTTGTGTCTCTGGATGGGGGGGCCGTCCCGAACAATGAAATCCCTAGGCAGTTATACCCTTACAGACTATTCACCTGCCCCTCACATGATGGTTCAGTCCAATAGTAATTTTTGGGTCTGAGGTCTTCTTGCTCCTCATTGGATTCCTTCGTTGTCTTCAGACAGGCTGTTATCTTGTCTAGTTGCAGCTGCTGTTGATGGTTGTAGCCTTGAAATCTCCGTATCTTCTGATTCACGCTGGCTCAGGAGGCCCTAAGTTTTGACTAAGTAAGTACACGTTCAGTAAATCTAAGTGGAAATTTACAGCTTGTGGCCTAAGGCTTCAGCAAATCTAGATACTCACGCTAAGTAAGTAAAGTTACACAAACAGCATAGTAAATCACACAACATTATAACTAAGTGATTAATTCTATTAAAGCTTACTTATTTAAGCTAAACAACTAATATCTCTTAAGAGTGAGAGGCGTGTCTGCTAAAGGGGAGAGTTGCCTGGCGCGCAGTCCAGTTGCCATCCAGGAAGAATTCAAATTGGGCTCACCCAGTGATCCATTGTTGGTAAAAGATCTCGTTGCTTTGAGGAGCACCCTTGAGAGGCATCCTAGCTCAAGGGGAGATCGTTGCCATGCAGCCATGCTGCCTAGCAAGATGAGCTCAAAAGAGGCTCACTTAGGCTGTCATATTTATGGGATAAAGTGGTTGGCTCGTAGTCACATTGCATACAATGGGAGAGGTGTGCACAAGACTCCTTGTACTCACAACTCAGCAGTGTTCACTGCGTCGCTCTGCTACTTTGTGGGTTTCCTAGAAGAGCTCTTGGCCCAGCTACGGCTCAGGCCTTTATCTCCTTTGGAGCCTGTACCAAACTGCTGCTGGTTTGGTTAAAGGGGGCCAAGTGCATCTGTCGCAGTTACATACCACCTTTTCACTTACAAATTACCTATTCCCCTCCATTCTGCCTCCAGGTGCTAAAGGCATATTGGGTGCACAGACCTCATTAGGTTGGAGATAACAGCTTCATTGCTATTGGAAGTTCTCTGTCACTTTAAACCTGGTACTTTTTATAACAACTAAATCCCAAAACATTATTTAGATCATGAAAGACACCATGATCACAGGGAGGGGTGATTAAATGTATCACTGTAGAATGAAGCTGCAGTAATACGCCTGTATTTTTACATCTCCTTCACTAGAGGCTCTGACTAGGAATTGCGAGATGTAATTTTTCAGGTGGTCTTCAGGAGTATAGTGCATAGGATTTGAATCTCCAGCTGTCGTTGCCAACTAAGGGTTTTTATCAGGTCCCACATAGTGAAAAGGTGTCCTTTTAATATGATGTTGATAAAAAATCTTAAACAACAAAACTACCTGACTACAGCCTATTGGATAGACAAGACCATATCCTAGAACAACTAAAACTTGTATCATTTACTATTCGTATTTCTTACTCTGTTCCAATAATCAGACACGAAGAAAAAATGATCAAGGGCTGTCAGTCGAGGAGAGATTTACACGGAAGACTTGTTTCCATCATAAGACTCATGAATAGAAGAGGAGTAGAATGACAAAGGTGTTAAATCAATATTATAACTAGCAGGAGCCAATTAAAGTTTTTGGCTATCAGTTTCAAATATTTCTTCTCTCAAATAAAGACCTTCCTAGTGATAGATAGCACATTCAATACCAAATATCTAAATGCAAATATCCTATAAAACAAATTTTGCCTGGCTTTTAAAAGCTATTATTTTGTCTTTACCAAAATATCTTTTCTTCACAATATTATGATTTAAAAAAAAAAGAATCCTTTTAACAGTTGTCTTAATATTTATTGCAATTTGGGGG
>VZSC01010935.1:194848-272497 GCA_013398225.1 Steatornis caripensis
GGGGGGGGGGGGGGGGAGAATGTATAGACTTGATCCAAAAATTGAAAAATATACATTAAAATCCACTCAGTTAACCCAGAATTAAGCAGTCCTATTCTAAAATACTTATATATGGTCTATATCAAATCTGATTTCATGAAATCTTTTGAAGAATGAATAGAATAACATGCCCAAGTAGAGGCTACAAATACAACTGATAGTGATTCCAACCAACTAACCCTGAAACCAACTAAATAATCAGTATTACATGTTTATTTCAACATTTGAATTCTCTGCTGTTACATTTGCATTTCTTGAGAACATTATCATCTCAAAGCTACAATACTATGGAAAAAAGAGAAATCCAGTTTAGACATTTAGCCCTTGGAGTTAAATTCTGATTACGTTCAGGGTTTTGGTTTTTTTTTTTTCACTAAACTTAAAAATATGCAAAGATAATGAAAATAAAGAAATGAAATGGGGCAGCCTATAAATAAATATCAGTTTCCTTTAAAATCTTGACGGTATTTCCAGTAGCACAGAAACACTCTCAGGCTTTACATTTCATTTCCTACAATGTATTTTCAAAGAATGTCAACCAGTACCACATGACAGATCTTTAGTACATACAAGCTGTTACAGCTCCACTGACAACGCAACTGTTTATATGGGGCACACAAGACACTTCAAATGGAAAAACACCAAATTTCCTTGCATTTCTCCTACAACCTGACCTTCAGTTAGTTTGCAGAAGCGCCAAGATCATATAATTCACAATACCATATGTGGCTTTCTCTCTTGTGTTTATAATTAAGTTACACTTTTAAAAACTGCAAAAGCTCTTTGATTTAATTATGCCACTGTGCTTGCTCCTGAAATACAAGCATTTCCTTTTTAGACTCTTCTGGTCTTTTTATCCCATTCCAGTGCCAACTGCAGCATCTTAGCAGGATGATTGTTTTCCAAGGATCTTAACTAAAGACGTTTACTACTCATGTTCGGATGACTAGTTCATTAATAGTCCTATGTCCTTCACAGAAAGTTGTTTTTATGTTCTAATCATCTTTCCAGAGGCCAGAAACATAAACCAGGTCATTATGAGTTAATTCAAATCAATGTCCAATGACTTTCTAATTTTCATTTCACACTTGATAACCTTAGCGTCTGCTTTTGGCAACAGTTCTACTAAAACATTCTTTTATCAGATATTTTGGGAAGTTTTTTCATCTTTCTGAAACCATGTCTAATCAAGAGGCCAGCAGCATGAACACATAACACCATTTCCTAGGAAAATGCCTGGAAGTTGGAATTCTCTTCAGTTTAAATATATCTGCTCTAAAACTTCTCTAGGATTTACACTGAATAAATGCAGGACAGAAAAATTTCCATAAACATTTAGGCTTAAATTTCATTCCAAGCATGCTTACAGTTTTGTTTACTTGCAGGATTATGCTAAGGAGCAACACCATCATGAAAAAAAACAGTGCATTTATTGCTTACATAGGTAGTAGGCATAGACCATACGAGGATATTCAACCTCAACTACAACATTGGCACTCATGTCACGCCTGAAGTTTATCAGGACAGATATTACAAGAAACATACAAGTGGTTCATATCACTATGACTTTTAAATTGAGGAAGCCATGCTAATCACACATATCTTTTCCTGCAGCATATCGTACTATTTGATAAAAATCAAAATCTGATCAAATCAGTGCTCTTCACCAGCCAGAAAAGGGAAATTGGGCTCATTCAATTTCAGAAGTCTACTTAAATTATTTATCTTCCTTTTTATTTCACTTAGATGTTGTTTCAGCATCATAATCCTACTGGCACTCATGCCTTGCAGAATTCCTCAAAAATCCATAGATACCTCTTTTAAAAAATAAACAACGTGGAAATTAAAAACAGTTCCCTACCTACTTATGTACCTTTGCATAAAATCATAAGCAGAGCACAAAAAAATACTACGATTATAATGAAATTCCTGACTCACTGATAAGTAAAATAGCTATTGTTTGAAGAAGATTCTGGGAAAACAGAAGGTGAAGCCAAACTGGATAATCACATCATTCAACTTAGATACCTATTTTAAATTACCCAGATTAAGAGGTTGGAACCAAGAGCTCAAGGTCCCTCTTGGCCATGGATAAAACTGGTGCTATCAGCTTGAGAATTTAAAACCCAGCATGGTGTTTTGAATGTTTAGTCCACTTCTGCTAGTCTAAAGGAAAAGGGTTGATACTGTCCTCTGAGAGCTGCACTGGATTCTGTTGGTTATTTCAGATAACCTCTCCTCATCTCATTCCTTTATCTATCCCTTATTCTATAGCATTCCTCGCCAAGTCACTGAAAGAAAGGAATGTAATTTGTTTTCATTAATCCTATCCTTACACTTCTAGGCAAACCTTTAATTATTCAACGATAGTCTGTCACTTCTATTTGGTTTCAGACTCATGTAATTAAGAATGGTGGTTTGGATCTGAGGCTCCTTGAGGATTTTTATTTTCCCCAAAGAGAAGAATCACATCCTTTATTTAGATTCTGTTGTATCTGGAAATCGTCATGTTATCTCAACAAGACAAATTTATGATTCAGTACATAACGATACCCAAGTAGGCTGTTCACACAAATTTAATTAGTGCTTACAAGCCTAACATGAATCAGTGTATTTGTTTATTATTGTGCTGCTGTTTGCACTTTTTCCTGTTTAAGCACACATTACATTGCTAAATGTTTGACTGACACTCTTGTATGCTAAATTTACACTTAAACTGTAAATAATTATTTCACCATCATTTTTACATTCTGTGGGTTTTTTTCCAGTTTCTTTTTTTTCTAATAGTCAAACAGTCCTTGCTTTCTGGATTGCTGTACTCAAACCACCATCATGTTTCTGTGGAAACAAAGGGTTTTCAGCCTTTACAAAATTTTGAATCTTTCCTCTACACCGTGTAATCCTTTCTTTTCTGCTGTTTGAAACCTTTGAAATAAGATGCACAACTCCACAACATCAATCTGAAAAATATTTTGGCAGGAATCGCTTCATTGAGTCATACAAACTTCTCATAATATAGCCTCAATGGCAGATGTATAAATGAACGATACTAACTCAAATGTTATTTGATATAAAAATGTTTGGACACAACTATTGCAAATGTTATGTATTACTACTCCATTACCTGGATTTAGATTCAAGATTAGAACCAGAACAATCAAACTCTCATTTGAAAAGACTTTAAGGAGAAAATACACAGCTGCCAAAAGAAACTTCCCCAGTTCTGTTTATTACCCAGTTCCGCCCCCCCTCAAATGCATTATGAAATTAGGGATCCAGATTGCAATGATGAATTAACCCTGTAAGTGGAAGTTTAATTGAAAAACGCTGAATAACAGCAGATTATGCATTGGGCTTTCTTCTCCTTACTAAGCATAATGATTTGTAAAGTGTAACTTATTCTGAAGTTATGTTTTGTTTCTGATTACTGACATCATATGGAAAGACTGTGATACAAGGCAAGATCGTAACATCACCAGCCCAGGACTCAAACCTGAACATACTTTAAGCCAATAAATTCCAACTTCCCTCTCTTCTCTCCCTTGCCAGTTTACATAAACCATCCAGTTCCATTGTCCAAGAGTTTACAGAAATACTGCTTTCAGTAAAAGTATTTGAATGAAAAGAGAGTATTTGTTTTTTGCACACAAGAAGGTGCAGAAGTAATAAGAATCAGAGAAAACAGCTTTCTTACTGGCACAGAGCTAATGTGATCATTCACTGTGATTTAATTTCTATCCATATATATGCTTTACTGATTTTTTTTGTTTTGATTTACTGCCATATTTGACATCTGTTTTGATATGATCTGGAACACAACTATTTAAGCTTTTTCCTAGAATGTCTCATTTTTACACTAAGTAGCTATTCCTAGTTTGTCTGAAGTCTTGGTATTTAATTTCAAACTTAGCACAGATTTTCTAAGTATATATTTCTAATTTCAGAGGAATGCATAAAACCATTATTATCTCAAAACGCACTTTGCTTTAATTTAGATACTCTTGTGCCTAAGTATTATATCCAATAGTGATGTTCAGGAAAAAAAATACCCATAAAGGAACAATGTACTTTAGAAGCAATGGGAACCAAATGATATAGTAATAATAAAATAGTGGATTTACCCTTTTAAGATAGAGACACTGAGCTTTATGGTCAATAAAGCACTCTAATGTCTTGGAAAACTATTCTGTTAAATTAAGGAACCATACTATCATGAATATGTCTCTGCATGTTACTAATGAAGAGCAAGTTGCTCTGCTGTATAAAAGTTTTGTTGTCTTCTACTTTGTGTTAACTGCATGTTGGCTTCTTTAAAAGGCTGGGTTTCGGTGACCATTAGGCTTCCCTGTGAATGATAAGGCTGCAGCACAACAGTGGGAGTTTAGGCCTCAAAATATCGAGATTTCCATCAAGGAGATTTGAAGCAAACGGTGCATCCACAAGAGATTTACTTATGTGCAAACAGTTTTGAAACAATTTAGTACACATAGAAGCCTTATTTATTGTGAGATTTTTCATAATAAAAAAACTCAAAACTCTCTTTCATGCCTCTAGAGCATGAAAACTCCCTGCCTTCCGTGAAAAACCTGTTCTTCGGGGATAGGTAATTTTCAGGAGTCTTCTCTGCACATTTTCTGCCGGGCTGAGGAACCGGATGGCTTAGATCTACTTATTTATAGAAGTCCCAATTCCTTGCTGCTTATTGCTCAATAAGTTTACTACTGCAAAACTAGTACCATTAACTAGTACTGAAACAAATAAGGCTTGAGACTTCTTTGCAGCTTGTGGGAAAATTCTTACTGCTGTGCTGCCAAAAAATTAATTACACTTATTATTAATTATAAGCAGAGCGCAGCTTCTTTAAACTACCATGAAAAAAAATATACAATGCTCTTCAGGACAAATAACAGCATAATACTGAATTTTAAAAATACCTATTCTGAGAGTACTGTAGCAGGGAACGTGAACTGTGATTCAGTGGACAGATCTGCCATATGGTAGGCTTTCAGTGCCAGCATTAACTGAATCCCCCAAACCAGCATTTTGTTTTTCAACAACAGAAAAAAGAAAAAGTGCTTTTATGGAGAGAGAAAAACCAACACCAATTAATGTCAGAACTGATCTCAGTCTAAATTATCTACACTGATATTAAATCATCTTTTCTGAGGAAACTATCTTAGCAAGTATTTTATGTCATGAGTATTAGTTACATAGAGATGCTTTCAAGCAGTGGTGAACTATAGTCTCCAGAGCTTTTGCTTTCCTTCTAGCACTTGCTGCTCCATTGCTTTCTCTCACCTAGCTAACCAAACTGCTTCTCAGAAACTCTTCTACAGAGAGCTCCCCAGGGCTCTGACCCTCTCATTTCCCTTGCTTTCTTGTGATCATATTCAGCAAGGCCAGAAGTAAAGACATGTTCAATCTATATCCTACCATGTCACAAACACCAGATCCATAGAAAAGTGTTAATTGTATTTGTGCATATTGTGGAAAGCACTGATGTCCTGGAACAGATCATGTGCTACACAGCAACTTTTATATCCCACTACAACACTAAATCTCTGTAATACGTGCCCTCTGCAAACATCTGGCTACAAAACAAGAGAGCTAGTCATTACCCGTTAAGTCTAACTGAGCAGAACAAGGTCCCTGTGAGCTTTCCTTGGCATGCAAGAAATTGAACTGCTTCTGTGAAGGCCTGACCTTGCTGTCCCAATGAGTTACACAGAAAAATTTTGTTGACTCCAGTGGAGTTTTATCCAACTCTTCATAAAGCCTTGTTTCCTTTTTTTTTTGGAGGTGCATCTGTTCTAAGTGTTATCCCTAAATACATTTGCCACTATACATGTTGAACCTCACTTGCAGTATTTCTTAAGCCTCAAAGTGGACAATTGCATTTAATTTTCCTCATGACAGAGTAGAAGATACCAGAGCACCTTCAACATTTTCAAGAGCTGGGGCAAAATGGTACTGCTAGCTTAAGAGAGAGCTCCCCACAAAATCAATTCTTACTTGAGATACATCAGGAAAAGAACCAGTTACAATTTCTATTTTTCTCCAAATCAAAAGGACTATGAAACCCAGCAATTCCTATTAAAAAAAAAAAGAAAATTAATATACTAACGCCTTACCTGTCTTTGATTTGAATTAAGAATGCTACATAATGAAAAACTTAAAATACATGTTACGGGATTAAAATTTAAATTACATATTACACACGTGCTCTACAAGTAAGACTGTTTTACAGGGAGAACGAAGAAAGTGTTAACGGCTCCAAAGAGCAAGGCACTGAAAAGGAAACTTTTAGAACCCACATTCAGCTTACAAAAGACACTAATAAACAACTTGCAGATTCAGGCATTTTAGTTAATCAGAGAAATGTTGGATACTCAATAAGGATTTTGCATGCGCGATCAACCTGAGGAAGAATATACTGAAAAGGGAAATGTTTCTCTCTAAAATAGTATTTTCTGGAGGAGGAAAAAATCCCCAAACAAACAAACCAAAAAAAAAAGGACTGAGACTTCTTGAATAATAAAAAATCAAAAAAATATAGGTCATGCTTTTCTTAGTCTTACAAACTTCCAGGTCTTTTTTCATAACTTCAAGGATACTGAATTAAGATTTAATTTGGATACCCCTTAAAACACATGGATCTTATCAAGTTTTATGAGTCCACTAAACTGGAATGTTAAGTATCATGAGAAACGCCAGTCCAATGGTATTTCTGTTTTGATCCCAGGCCGAGACCAAAACTAGACAGAAGCAAACTATTTAACTGAATATTTCAAAATTTTAAAAGAGCATTAATTTGGCTAGAAAAAGAAGATGACTCTTCAAGACATAAAGGGATCCTACATTACAGGAAGGGTTCCGTGCATCTGTATTCATTCCAAAGTTTCTTCTGTATAACACATCTCTCTTGATAATGCAAAATCAGCCCTGGGAATGCCTGGAGATGCTGGAAATTAAATCCATTTCTATTTTATTCAGAGGAAGTAAACAGGAAGAGAGAAGGCTTTAGAAAATCTGCTGTTTTGGAGAGAGTCAAGTAAAAAAAGTAGAAATAGAAAAAGTAGAAAAAGTAGAAATACCCTAAAAGTAGCCTACTAAGTGGAGAAAGAGTTGTATCAAGAAACTGGTTTGCCGTTCACATGAGACAGCATTTGTGAGCTGGTATCCTTAACAAATATTGGTCTTGCCTTTCCTTTAACAAAAGCAACAGTGACCATCAGGATAAATTGACTTTTTCTCCAGATTTCTTTCCTATTCTTGATGTGGCTGTTCCCCTACACAGAGTTTGTTCAAGGACATTTTCAGTTTCATGATCTCGGAGGTCCGTGACAGATGAACATAGCTAGCCCCAGGGCAGATACTCTGCTCCCACAGTGGCAAACAGTTGGGGTAAGCTGTATTTTTCAAATTGTCTCTCAAAACTCCTTAGAGAGTAGAGAAGACTTCAAACAGCATTGTGAAGGATTAGAAAAAAAATAAAGTAGAAAAAAATGTAAATAAAAAATAGAAAAAAATTTAAAAAGTGGCTCAGCTCCCCTGGACTAGGGCAGGGGGTTGGAGCGTGAAGTGCGTTGCAGTTTCTTGGTTGTGGATGTCTCTCTGAGCCAGGAGCTGCTGGCTTTTTACCTGCTGGTTGTTTCCTTTTTTTTTTTTCCTAGGTTAGGGTACTAAGTATTTATTGTGGTAGCCAGAAATTACAGCTGGTTCTGATTCTGCTGTGCTAGAGAGTGGTGTTTTGACTGTAAATCCTGCAGAAAGACAGGTAAACCAAGATTTGGACTTTCAGAAATTGTGGGAAATCCTGGTGTAAAGGCAACAAGGAGTGTGACCAGTACTGCAGTACCAAAGACAGTAACTGTTTTGGATTTTGTGGACCTAGAAGAGGACTTCTCAGTCATCCCCTCTCCCTTGACCTTCAGCCTCTTTTCCTGTCTGTGTTTGCACAGCCACAGGACTTGCCTGCTCAGCCTTGAGGACTCCCTATCAACTAAGGAGAAATACTGACCTTTGAGGTAATCAGGTCCAGCATTTTTGTCTGAGTTGAGCAATGTCACCCAGAGCAGTTCGGAGGTCAGTTTGATCAGCAAACCACACTAACTAGCAGCAAAAGGAATAAATCAGCCAAAATGAAAACTGAAAATCAGGCCGATGAGAGAATTGACCCTGAAGGAAGATGAGGAGAAACAGAATTTATGAGTTTGGGAGTAGAAATTATGTTTTTTACCAATTTCTAATAATTCATTTTCTTTTCGGAATTCATAACACGGGCTTTGCGGGAATGATATAGAGGTAATGTTTGGAAACCTAAACTGAGAAAAGATTTCTGTAAACTCTTTACACTGGAAACTGCTGGGTGTAGGACCACTGTAACCTGAACGCACTTAGAGAATTGTGTTTCTTGTAGGAAATTCAGCCGCGATTCATAATTGTTTCCAAATGCATTAAGCAGACAACACATTTACCAAAGGGTATATTTATTTTACAAAAATCAAAAAACTGTAGCGGGAAATCAATCAGTTATCCATATTACAACATTTTAGGTTTTCTTCGGCTGAGAATAAAGGGCTACCAGTTCGGGTAGGAATTGTTTTTCTTGTGAGTGATGAGGAAAACATTTGTGTGTAGAACAAGCGATGAATACATTCTGGCATTCTGGTAGCAGAATACCCCATGTTCTTATTGAAGTTTATAGAAATAATAAGATTTGCACAACTGACACTAGTACAAGATAAAAACGATTTGGCATAAAGAATGTTTTTTAATTACCTGTTTTTCCCTTTGAATGGGTACACGCACTCAGGTATACATACTGGCACTTATGCCTCAGATACATTTTTTTTTAATTACTTCGATACAGCTCTGAATATTACAGAGCTAGGTAAGAAATTGCCAATAGTTGCCAAATCTGAATGATTTAATCAGGAAGAAATTCAATCCCTGAATCAAGTGTAAGACTATAAATGCAGTATCTTCTTAAATTTAATGAAGAGAAATAAATAAGTTCCTACTCAGCTCGTGTGAGAGCTTATGCTGTATACTTACTTTCTCTAAACTATACTGCATTGTTGAACATGGAAATTTTTGGCCTAATGTTACTTTTTTCAGAGTTTAAATCAAATCAAATCCCTTGAGCCCCTCTGAGACAGCTAGAAATAATAATTAAAAAAAGTTTAAAAGACGTTTCTTTCATTTTTATCTATCAATAGCAAATCATTAAGGCAAAAAAACCCAGCTGAAACTCAACTTTCCAGCTAGTGTCAGTGGGAACTACTCAGCATACCAAAAAAGGGCCAGGGGAGGGGAAATGGAAAAACACATCAGGAGTTGAAAGTTTGTGATTAATATTGAAATAGCCAAACAAATTTCTTCCTAATTCTACTAAATTCATTGTGTCGCTCTAGAAGCAAACACTGTATCCAGTTTTCGTGACACTGCAGTCAGTGGCTAAATACAAGAACAAGATCAGACTGAAAGGAATTTAAAAATTAAAGTTCATTTTTCTTGTAAAATGCGAAGTTCACTTCTTATAATTCAAATGGTTTCAGACAAGGCTGATGCCTGGTCCTTTTTGCAGGCCAGGAACAGATATAAAAGATTCTGTGGGCTAACTCTATTAATCGTAACTTCTAAAGAAATGAAAAATGTGCACTTGAATATTCTGTTGCACTTCCCTACATTTATTCTTTTGACAATTATTTTTCTTGAGAAACCACTTATAAAGTTCTAATTATTCACAGTTCCATTTATAAAGTGAGCCTGAGGCTCCAGAATGGCTAGCGCTTTTTATCGTTTTATAATAACTATTGCACCATCTCACAAGGCGTTGTACAAACGAAAGCCAAAGAGCCCTCTCTCTGCCCACAAAACCACAACCTAAACGTTCTCCACTCAGAAATACCTAACAGTTGAAGGACTGGTACAAAAAGAGTATCAAAATACTTCAAAGAGAGCTCTGTATATTGTTTCTTTTCCTCCCAGACAAATCGATCCTAGTGACACAGAGCAGTGCTTGGAGACCACCCACCTGCAAGCTGACTGGTTTCTCTACCAATTCATCAGTGAAAACATATGCAATACTCAAGCGTACCAGAGGCTCCAAGTATCACCATACTGTGATCTGAATATAATACTTGTGACTAAGGGAAGCTTTTGCTTACACTAACTGGGGCAGCAAAGGCATTCGGCCCCAGGTAGCTGCCTGCAAATCCCTCCATGGAGCAGAAAATCATCAGGAACCCTCCAGCAACATTTCCATAGGGTAAAACAGTTTTCTGAAGAGCTCTAAAGCCCCTCTGTCACAATGCTGTCCCCTCACTGACATTTGTTGAAATCACCTGCAATATCATCTCTTTTCTTAAGAGTAATTTATTACAAAGCTAAGGCTCTGCCGAGTAACTTCAGGCTATTTTCAGCCTAATTTTTAAGTGATTTATAAAGTAACATATATGGGAGAAATGTCCCTAAGGTATAAATGCATAAAGAAAGCAAACAGCACCTTCTTTATCCCAGCTCAGCACTGAGGCAGAATGCTCAGACCTTTGTTCTTAGCACACTCCCCCCAGAGGCCAGGAGGTGTTGGTTCAAATGCCACTAGTGGGCATAGGAGCCAGGTCTCCTCCACTCTGGAACAGTACTGTAATCCTGAATGTACTGCTCTTCCTCCACCATCTTCATCTAAAGCAAAAAGTACAATAATTTCTTTGGAAGAAGGGACATCAGCCTTCAAGTATGGCAGTCTTGCAGGAGAGGAGCTGAAATCTCAGTGGGGCACTGACTTTCGAACTCCTCTGTATCCTTGCACAGGATGCTCCCAGGAGCTTTCTCTGGTCAGGTAACCGGTCTCTTTGGATCCCATCCTGAGGTGCCATGCCCTCCACTGGGCACAAGAGAAGCAACTGAGCTTGAGCATGCTACCTAAAGTAGGCTTTTTACTCATCCTATTTCAGTAAGGTCATTTTTGTACACTGAAAAATTATCATTATGTAATTTAGATGCATTAACTTTTGGCTATATCTTCAATGCTTCTGAAAGGGAATGGTTATTGTGCTATATATGAAGGGACTATTAACTCAGATTAAAGAGGAAACTTGGCAGGTACAGCCCATACACAGTATGAATTTTTATTTTGAAGCTAAGAGCAACAGTGAAAATTCTCATTTGCCCAAAGTGATCACGCCAGATGACGTCATGTCAGATAGCATTAAATAGCAATCAAACATTATCTGACACTGTTTTGCTACGCCTGCATAGCAGCAACTGAAATGATAGAAATGGAGTCATTGCATAAATGGGAACATACCAAAGTTATCTGAGTGTAAGAGCAGGTGTCCTTAAGTGTAATTAGCACTTCACAGCCCTTTTGTTCCTTTAAACAGATCTGCCTAGAATTATCAACTTATAATGGCATGCAGCTGCTGAATAGGTCTCCCTACATCTGCCACGCTTATTAACCCAGAATCATTCCCAGTTTTGTGAATGTCCTGGTTTGGGCCAGGGCAGAACCAATTTTCTTTTAGTAACTTTTCTTTTTAGTTAAGTCTCTTCTGAGAAGCTGCACTCTCTGACATTAACTGCAGGTTTTTCCAGACAGTGTCTGCTTCTAGCAGTGATAAGGCTCGGTGTTTATAGTCAGTGCTGGAACATCAGTAGGAACGGTGTGCAGCAAGGCTCTTGCTTGTAGTTATCCCTATGGAGACCAAGATCGATGCTTGCTTCTGCTGACTTTCTCATGCGCCGGAACTGAAAGAGCAGAAAAGGGGTCAAGACCTGCGATCCTGCAGTGGGGAGGAGCGGGTCGGACAGGGGACCCAAACCTGACCAAAGGGAGTATTCCATCCCATATGCGTCATACTCTGTATAAAGCTGAGGGATCACAAGGGTGTCTCTTTCTTCTTCTATGGCTGGTGTCCGAGAAGGACTCTGTCCGATTCTTCTGCCTTCGATCCCGATCGGTGCATTCCTGAATGCAGCTCCTGCCTGCTGCTGAGTACAGTCCGGGACTTTTGCAGGGCCTGCCCTGCAGCATCCAGGTGACATATTTGTCATCAGTGGGGGTGGAGATCAATATTGGTTTTGTATATATATTTCATTATTATTTTTCCTATTATTATAATACATTATTATTGTAGTTAGATTAAAGCTGTTTTAACTTTTCCAACCCATAAGTCTCTTTCCCTTTTGTCTTTCCCCCTCTTTGGGGAGGGAGGGGGTTAATAAAGAGCATCTGTCATCCGTTTAATGCCAGCCCAGCTTTAAACTGTGACAGTGAACCAGCTTGAGAATTAAGAAAATAAAATCCAAGCAAGAGACTGCGTACTTCAGATATTACTTAGCGTTGTTCCTCTCCTCCAACATGCTAGCTAACAAGTTAAGCTGAGATTTCTGATGTTTTCTGCTTTTCACAGTTCAGAAACAGTTAGGAATACATTTCACATGTCATTCTTCCCATCATCTTTTTAACCTATTTAGAAACTGAGGAATCAAAGGATGACGTAGCAGATGTAGTTGAATATTCCATGTCTTGAACAGAGGGGGGAGGAATAAAAATAAATAAATCTTGATTTATTGTCAAAAATAACATTTTCCACCTATAGTCAATTCTTTTCCCAATTCAACCTTTATGTAAAAAGAAATAGGGCTCATGTTTTAAAACATTTAAAAAGAGAGACATGGGCTTCTGGATTTTTTGTTCCCGAATGCATCTTTGATAAACCTACTATTTATTAACAAGCTGAGAGTCAAACCTTATTTCCAATATACCTTTTAAAGGTACAGATAATGTGCTTCCATTTAAATCTCTAGGCTAAGATCCTTTTAAAACCAACCATCACACATGAGATAGTATTTCAGCTTTTGTTCACTCACTGCCATCCCTTCTCGCCAGAAAAATCATAAAACACAGACCAAAGAAGAATTGGTTTGTAAATTGGCTTTAATCAACATCAATCTATTTTTTAAGAGAAAAACAAAAGCGTGTGTAAATTCTGCTACAAGAGATCTGTCAGGGAAGAGAGAGACTTCTGCTCTACCACAGGATGAGTTAGCAATGAGATTATAATTAGAAATACAGGGCCACATTTTCCAGTGAATACTACAGATGAAAAACAAGATTTAAAGTGTTGCAAAAGTGTCACCAGAGTTACAAAAAATAAATATGAAAACAAAAATGACCAGAAACACCTGGAAAATATGTTCATCAGATTTATGCCAATAATTCTAGTGTTGAAAACAGGAATATCGTTTTGTTTCAATTTCTTTGTTTCAAAATATTTTGTTATTAAATTTACTTCTATTTAAATATAACACACCAGTAAACAAGATACTGAAGATCTGGCTCTTTCCTCTGTGCTGTGACCAAAGTTTTGATTGGAGTGAATTTGCCATGAAGCTTTTGGGGAATTCAGAGCAAACTCTCCAGCTGCCACAGCAGCACGCTCTGCCAAGCTAAGCCTGCCAAGCTTGAGAAACGGAAAGCAGATTTCAGCTCCTTCAGGTTCCATTGAGAAAAAGCAAGTCCAGTTAGTTTATGCAGACTAAAGATTTTATCCTGCTTGAAGACCTTCCATGTTCTGATGTTACAGTTCCTTGGGAGACGACACCCTATTCATAGCTCTTGTTTTTAAACCTTGAGTTCCACAAAAGAAAACAACTGAATCCATCCCATAAAGGTGAGGGCAAATTATGCACTGCTTTCAAGTAGCTATAAAACAGTGTGTGTTAGCAACTCAGTAAGCCATTAAATAATCTTGTTCTTGGGTGTGAATTCCTTAGGGTCCCATTTAAAAGAAATTAAGAGCTTTTTATATGCAGAAAACTCTAAAGTGCATGCTAAAATAATATGTCAAAAATTATATAGATTTAGAAGCAGTTGGTTGACTAAAACAGCTTTGCCAACAATGCATTTATAAATGTATTGGTTGCTGTTAGAAAATAGTAGAGATATTACAACAGTATATGAATGCATTAATAAATCACAGCAATCACACAGCATTTTATGTCTTTAAAGTGCTGTGCAGAACACAAGTATCTTTCATTATTTGACTTTTGTTGTTTAACTAGATGGTCTTCCTCCTGCTGCTTGAGGCAAACCTCATAATGACCTATTCCCTCAGTCTCATCCACCTTTTTCCAGCTGTCCCTCACGTTAAGCCACTCCCTCAATTAACCCTCGGCATCACCTTCTTGCTTGTTGTCTCAGTCTACAAATTCAGCACACCTGCTGTAATGGAATCTCCCACAAAAATTCTCAGGATGATAAAAAGACAAAATTGAATGGGAATTCTCTGACTTTGTATCAGAAAATACTAATTCATTGAATCAGATAATCTTCAGAGCACATAAAGAAAATGGAAGACTTTTTCAGGCCAGGATAGTCTCTTTTGGTCAGACATCATATACAAAAGAGACCCACAAAAAAAGCTAAAGCCATTTCCAGAAGTTTACAACGCACAGATTCAAGACACATAGAACCATAGGTCACAGGTATTTCATGTTATTTAATCTGTTTATTTTGAGACAACCTAGGCATGTCTCAGCCAACAACTTGTCACGGTTTAAAGCTGGGCTGGCTGTTAGCGAACGACAGACGCTCTTTGTTAACCCCCTCCCTCCCCAAAGTGGGGGGGGAAAGAGAAAAGGGAAAGAGACTTATGGGTTAGAAAAGTTAAAACAGCTTTAATCTAACTACAATAATAATGAATAACAATAATAATGAAATATATACAAATATACAAATATGTACAAGACCGATATCGAGCTCCCCCCNGTAGGGAAATTCAAAATCTCAAAAATTCTGAACCGATTTCAGTTTGCAAACTATTAAACCTTTTTTGGAGAAGAAAGCCCAAACCTGTTCTATTAACATCTAGACTAAGTTCCTTTTGCCTTCAAAATTTCTTTCAGACTAAAACTTCGTGTTCATGACATGCAAAGAGCAGGTTTACTTGAAGTCTTACGAAATCTTCCTTTAACATAAAAGATTTTTTAAAGTTTGAGAAGGTATCTATTGACAATAGATAAAAATTACATCATTTAGCCTTTTTTTACAATAGACATTATCTTGGCAGACAAATACTACAGGTTACATTCACTCAAGTAATGCTTGTTTCTGTGAAAGGAATTTCCGTAGGAGTCCCTCAGCAAGCAGTAAGTTAGTAAATGCATACTGCTCAGATACTTTTCTTCCCAAATTGCTTTCGCAGAATGGCTGGAGAATCATAGCTCCGCACAAACAATCACAGTCTGGAAAAGATAAGCCTTGCCCTGTCCACGTGCTTAATCTCTTAAACACGATGACACTTGTTGTGAAACTATTTTATGTGAAAAATAGTTAGATTTTGGCAAACTAACTGGGACCAAAGAACCCTTGATTTAGGCTACACATGAGACATTTGGATTAGACTACATATGGGATTGCTCTGTGTCAGCAAAGCAAAGACAGTATAAACCTGGATGAAAGCTCACTGAAGTTCTAAACCAACCTCAAGACAGAGTAGGGTCAGTGCAAAGACCTCTGACAACATGACTTTGGCTAAAAACGTAGGAAATGTCCTAAAGGATCAGCATAAATAAACCTAACCAAGTACGTGGTTCTCTTCAGTAACCTGGGTTTTTCCAATGCAAAATCCATTCTTGGCAACCAAAACAATATGAGTCCAAATGAAATAATTTATGGACAGCTGCTGCATCTATTTCTTTACCTAGGCTCTAGAAGTGGAAACGGAAATCCTGTTCAATATATAGAATGACCAATATGACATGAAATGCAGACAACAGAGATTTTCATACTCAATGGAAAAAAACCATACATATTCTATAAGTCTCACTGCAATTTAAGTAGTTTCCCTGTTCCCTCTAGATTTGTTACTGTGATCATGGAAGTAGCTCCAAATTTGTCAGTCAGCTGACTTTGTATCAAAGCATTAAAGTATTTCATTGTACATCAGAACTTCTTTGTGTACAGCCTATCCACATCTGAAGTGTAAAAAAATCTCCAACTGAAACATTAAGCTAGCCGTTATTATATATCACCTCTTTTTCTTATTTCAGAAAACTCTGGGAGATCTTGAAATATAGAGCAAAATTAGCTACAAGCTTGAATTTGACACAAATTTCATCACAATTGTGAGTTCATTCTATTATATGCTACAGCAAGACTCCTGTGAAGTATTATGGGATCACATTAAAGAACCTGACAAACAGAATCCCATGTCCCATCTTTGCAGTTCTGAATTACCCACATACAAATCTAGATCACATTCTCAAAAGGAGCTCTTTCTGGATAGATCCTTTTTGAATCCGAGAGAAATAGACTGTAGGATCGAAGACTTCTCAGCTATGCAGAACTCCTGCAAAACCTTTCCTGAGATTCCCCTGTAATAGACTGTAGACACCTTAGTTCTCTCACCCTTTTTTAATTACATACATTTGATTGATCAGTTTGCCTTTGATGACCCAAATGCTACAAATCTTCCTGACATATACTGATAATGGCAGAACTGCTTTTGCAGAAATAAAATTTTTGCACAGCTACAGCAGCACTGCATTTTTTTTAAATGGTGGTAGATGTTGTTCCCTTAAGTCCGTAAGACCATCTCTGACCCAAAAGCAAACACTTGCTTTACTCCACCGATTCGCCAGTTCAGATATGAAAAAAACACAATTTCCCACAGTTAGTAAAGGCTAATATAATCAAAACCATAATCCTTTTATGTCATGCAAAATGCACTGAAGAAGCCTTGGTCATTACAATGAAGCACCCAAGCTCATACTTGTCAGATAACAATTTCCTGTCCTACTTCTAGCTATAAGGTATCTACTTATTGCAATTTAAGTGAACTTATTCCACCTGTCTGCTGCTACATCCATCTTCCAGTTAAATTATGCTTTCTCTTAATTTGACGAACTTCACTGATTTCAGGTGCCTGGGCAAGGAAGGCTTATTCATCCTAGAGACACCAAGACTGCCAGAGCAATGAGAAAAGAGACTGGAAAACATTAAATGCAATCGACAGAGTGAAGTGGGGGGAAAAGGGACCGAAAAATAAAGGAAGATAGAAAACCAGACAAGGGCTAGAGGAGTGAGAGAGAGACACCGCTCCTTACATCACTGGTTAGCCTGCGAGAAAGCAACTCTGTGCTTCTATGAAATACTTTTCCCCAGAGAATTCGTGCTTTCTGAACAGAGGCCTGTCCAATGCTTTTCTGATACACTCCATGCAGTGTTTCTCTTCCAGGTGCCAGCTGCTCAGACTTAATATTTTAACAATTCCAAGGCTCTCAAATATGATCTTAGGTGCAGAGACTTGAATGAAGAAGAAATCAGTATCAGATCATAAAAGCACAGAACCTGCATCTCTAAGGTGACAGGACATGCCTTGCTGAATAGCAGAATATGCTTTAACTGCTCACAGAAGATGACAGAGTCTTTCATCTCATACTTGCTTTTGTTTTAGGCATACTAGACTGAATATACAGATCTTTGGAGTTTGCTTAGGTAGATAATGTTGCTGATAAGCTGAATAAAAATCTACGTAATTTAATTAAGTGACAAATATGATGAGAACACGCAAGTCTGAGTTCATATGGCTCAGGCTGGATTTCTCTCATTTCAGAATGAATGCCACAAGCTAATTAAATCATTTACATCTGCACAATTAATCAATCCTTGTTAAGTAAAAAGAGCCTTCCTGTCAATTCCTCTCGTGTTGAAAAACAAGTTTAGTAAGTGTTACTGAGCATTCATGCGCCTGTGCAATAGACCTCAGTAGAAATTTTGCTACCTATCCAAAACTCAATGACTTATGTGACGGCTTGGGCTAAGCAGGAAAAAAAAGCATACCTAGAAAAATATTAAAAGGTCTTTTACAAGATAATGTAATTTTTTCTGTTTGCAGATTTAATATGCTTACCTTGTTAATATTATCTTGCTAATTGATAACCTACATACTGTTCTTGATTTGTACAATAGCATTCTCTTAAATTCAGGCAAATATACGTGTTTTATCTAACAAAGTCTGTGGTGAGTGATTGGACTGATCCTGGCTCCAGTCCAGAGGTTTTCCTTGATCCTCTTGACTCCTGTTCCTTTTACATTTAACTTAGCAGAAAGTCTAGTACTGCATCTCAGCTGTCAGTAGCAACTAAATGCTGTAAGACAGAAAAAGACAACCTCTTAAACTGCCTATGCTTATGTGACTTCTCCTAGTGCAAAGTTAAACAAGTTTACTTAAAACGCTATTTGACAATGCAGCAGTGTGAAGGAAGAGCTTAGGTGAAACAAACTGTTCAACTTTGTGCCGGAACAGAAAAAGTATTGACAGATCATACAAAATGAGGAGTAGGCGTAGTGTCTCGGTGGAGGCATTAAACGGGAGGACTGTGTGGGCACTGTGTCAGCATTCCCACACAAAGGCACCAACAAAAGTTCTTTAAGCCAAATCGCTTGACTTTGCACTAAGTAAGGAAGAGACTCAAAGGATCAGTGGTACTTAATAATGTGAGCAATGGCTTTCAGAAGCCAATATATAGTGTTTTTCTTAGCCTGAATTTCTCATGATTTTTATGTTATTCCACCATCTTCTCTGACCTAGAATGTTTTTGGACACAACAAAGCGCAAAAGATTCCAAATTATAAAAAGCATAGAAAAGTGAGTGACACTGGCTGATGCTCAGATGTCAATTTAATTGACCATGAAGACATCGGTAGAACCATTGCACCCTGTCATCAGGATTGCTTTGCTGAAAGACAAGTATTAAGCAGAAGTTTTCTAACAGAGGATTCCACATAGCCAACAGAAACCTAAAACGTAGTGCTTGTTCAGCTTAAACAAACAGTTAAGAAACCTGCCAGCTTGACACACGAATGCTTTGTATATTAAGACATGAGGAAAAGGGATGAGAAAATGCAAAACTGTAATAAAACTTCCTACGAAGTTATGATCTACTGCTCTTTCAACTACTTTGTTTTCCATAACAAGTCTGTCTATGACAAAAGCTGTATTAAAAAGCATACCCACTGAAACAGCGCGAGTAGACTAGCACAGGACTGCACTAATACAGCATAGGAACTTGCTGTCTATAAGAGACAGCAGAGGTTTCTAACTGTACAGGCTTAGCTTGTTTACACGGTGAGCTGAACAACATCTGGTCAATGAAGGTACTTTGGCCAAGTCACGATTTAAAGCTGGGCTGGCTATTAAACGAACGACAGATGCTCTTTGTTAACCCCCTCGCTCCTCAAAAGGGGGGAAAGAGAAAAGGAAAGAGACTCGGGGGTTGGAAAAGTTAGAACAGCTTTAATGTGACTACAATAATAAAAGTAATAGAAAGAATAATAATGAGCTATATACAAAACCGATATCGAGCTCCTGCCTCGCTGACAATGCGTCACCTGGACGCTGCAGGGCACGCCCCAGGAAAATCCCAGACTGTACTCAGTGGGAACTGGATACAGGAATGCACAGATTGGGATCGAAGGCAGAAGAATCAGGCAAAGTCCTCCTCTGACACTTGAGGAAGGAGCTGAGTGGAGCTGGGTAGAGCTGGAGAGCAGTATCCTGCAAGGTCACCAGGACCCCCACTGACAGCCCCATGCTGGGCTGAAATAGGCTCCCAGACCATGGGTGTGGGTGGAAGCACCAGGTGAGGCTGCTTAGGGCTGTCAGAGCCCATTAGAGCCCTCAGGCCCCCCGGCCATAGAAGGGGAGGGGGTGACCCTTGTGATCCCTCAACTTTATACTGAGCATGATGCGTATGGGATAGAATACTGCATGGGGTCAAACCAGGACAACCAAAAAAAGAAAAAAAGCATTGTTCTTATCACATGTGGGACCAGCAAAAAGCATGCACACGCTCAGTTACAGTAACTCAGCCGGCACATGGTAACTGGTTAAAGCTCTGCAGTTTAGTTGTGCTTGTTTGTTCTGTACAATGCAGCTATTCAGTCCTATGTTTGAGACTAATTAGATTAAAACTAAAGAAAATATGAAAAGTATCTTTAGTCCTTCTGTTGCCAGGAGGAATTATAAAAGCACACAGACTACTGCTGTACTAGTTGCTATTACATTGCCCAAACAACAGTAAGGTAAAAACCATAAGTGATGCCGATAAGAAAGCAGTGAAATCACTTGACATTTAACTCTTTACATAGTAAATAGCAGTCTTAAATTTCTTGCTCTCATGTAAATTTCTGTGGGTTTAGACTTTTTTAATGTAACATACCTATTAATGTTCACAAGGTTTATAACAGTTTGTTTTCCTCCTTTTCAACTTCTGTTTTTTACTACTACATTTCAATAAAAATAGTGACCTTTTTTCTCTCACAAAAGATAAAAATCTGGGAAACACAGAAAAACATATCAAGAATAAAAAGTGTAATTTGTAACCTATCATGAGGCCTGTGTAGCAAAAACTTAAATTTGTATTGTAAAATTTTTTACAATACTTTAATGTGTTCAAGATGGCTAATGGTGCAAAGGTGAACAACCAGTACTGTGCTACGCAAGTGAAATGAGGCACTGACACTGAGAAGATGTTCTTAATAAAAAGGAAATTTTTTTATTTTATATCCTTCTTGGAGTGTTAAGGGTACTCTAACAAACCTGAACAGAGAATAGATTTGGTTTATTTTTTATTCTATATTGAACTTTGTTACATTTTAGCTTAAAGTAGCTGAAGAGGAAGGAGTTTCGCATACAACTTTTTCACGTAAATTACCTGTTCTGTGAAAAGAAATTATCATAATGGTAGTAGTAAACATCTCAGTTAGTAAAAGCTTTCCAGGTCTCCACTTGTCAGGAAAAAGAAGTTGGAATTGTAAAGGAAACTTCTGACATTTTTTGTGTGTGTGATTTCCATAGTACCTTACAGAAAAGTTCTCTATATTACACGTATGTGCTGTATGCATATTTCACACAAAGCCAAATTGCATATATATATGTTCTTCTCTTCTTGCATTTATGTTTTTGACAGAAGATGAACTACCCCTTTCTAGTTCCGTCTGTCTTGCTCGCTTTTAAATAAAATACTTTAAAATAGCATGGTTACATCTATTATTGGCTATTTTCCTTTAAATGAGATAGGAAATCACTGACACATCTGGAAACACAAGACCAAATGAAAGCTTTGTAATGGAAAAACACAGGGAATGCACATTTAGCCACCCATCTGGAAAGATTGTCAATACAATTAATTATTAGAAAGAAATCTAGAATTTGAAATAAGGTTCATTTCTTTTGAAGTCTATTTCTAGTAAGAAATAGGAAATATGAGTATACTGAATTGAGGAAGAGCTACATTTTTAGCTTTTTAATATCTTCTAGTGCTCCTGGGTTTTCATACATCACCAATTGCATTGTTCTGGGGTTTTGTGCAGTTTGTCCCTTAAGGCATTAGTCCACTGAGATAAAATGACAGAGGAGTTGCCAAATTCTTGTCATTCTTTCAGCAGAGCTTTTGACTTGTGGCATGAGTGATGCTGACAAAGTGACAGGATAACGCTGGGTACTAACGACAGTTTTAGAAGTGTTTGCAGGTACGTTAGTACCCGATTCACTGGCCCTTTTTATGAAAACAGTCCATCTGTTCCCAGGACCCTGGGTTTGAATTTATTCTGCTTTATGCTGTCAAATGAATCCTTACCCTTTTCTCTTTTTTTTTTTACCCTTCTGTGAAGGAAACTCAAGAGGAATTTAAGAGGGTTTTTTATTTAAGAAAGAAGAAATACAGAGGAGCATGGAAAGATATTTCTTAAGCTCCAGCTGACATTAGTTCAAATTCCTACTAGTGACTGAGGTTTCGGCTTAGAAGCCTGGATCCAAATGGGAGAAGCTGAATTGCTGCTGAGAAGCATTACCTGCAAGAAATGAAAAGGTCTGCCCAGCTTCTGCAGCCGTGCTGACCTCAGTTTACCCTTTTCATTACTCAAGCCCTAAAATATTCAGCAGTATCCCAGAGTATTTTTCATAGCATAGATAAAAGGAGATGGGAACAAGCAAATACCGTTAACTGCTATAACATAAACTAGTCATCTAGTACTTGCATATTCAGTTAATAGTTCAGACTTAATCTGTAAAGTCTTCAGTTTATTGTTTATAGATTATAAACCTGCAAGATACACACATGTGTATATATGACAAAAAGTTGAAAAATGGGAGTTAACTAACTTTGGAAACCTCTTAAAAATAATGAAAAAATACACAAAAAAACTTGAAAGCTATGCTTAAATTACAGTGTGTAATATCATTGTTCTCCTGCCGTCATACACACAGAGGGTAAATGTACCCCTTTTTAAAAATTTTGCCTTTTTTTTTTTTTCAACTTAAGATGGGTAACTTACCAAAAAAACCCAGAGAGTTGGTGGTTATTGCCCAGATAGTAGGGGACAGATGAGGAAGTTTTTACTATTTGTTTTTCCATTTTACAATTTCAAGCTTTCAGTCAGGACGTGAATCTGGTTGCAACAGTTAATGCTTTGTTGGGAATAGAAAATCAATTACTATCTGAGGTAAACTGTACAAAGTGTTAGCATAAACCATAAGAACACTTTTGCTTGAAGGAATCCTGTTAAGGTTCAAGGGGATCAATATTTTCCAGCAGGTCCTGCAGGTCTGATAGACCATATCTGCTGATTTTAGGAGGTAATGAAACTGCCAATAGCCTTGCTGTCATGATCTATGGAAATTCATATGCATTTGGCATCCATGAGTAACTCTCCTAGCGAATTCCCCACTCATTTTACCAAATGAAACCACTGAGAAGTGGCTTTTCTTTTTTTTTTTTTACTCATTTCTTTTATCTGTCTTTCATTGTTTAACTGAAAACAATAAAAGGGGATTTTTGCTTTTTGTCAAAATCAAAAATTAAAATAATCTGATTTATTTAAAGATTTTATTGTTTAGCCAAGGTATTTTGCTGACCAAAGCGCAGGGCTTTCTCCCCCCACCCCCCAAGAATGAAAATACTGTGAGATTTTCTGTTTTTCTGAAAAGTCTGGCAAAGTAAGATTCAACAAAATCTATTCTTTCTTGAAAGCCATTGAAAAGACTTAGGAATTGACAAGAGGGAATTATTTCATGATCTCTGCTTGTGTTGCCAATTAAAGCAATGAATGGTAACTGCTTTCCATCTCTGGAACATAAGTGAATAAATTAATCTCGGTGACTTTACTAAGTCATGTAAGCATATATGACAACTTGTTTTCTAGATTAACTATCTAAAAATGCAAAAACCTGCACAGATTTCTACCTACAATAATTTGCTGATGAAAAATTGTGCTAAGTAGGGAAGAAATTAAAAGCTTTCAAGCATCCAGGGTTTTTTGGATTTTATCAAGTCAGTGACGGTTACAAACATTTTAGAGGAGACACATAATAATACCTCAGTGGCATTGTCTTTAATAATCCAGGATTGAAGCATGAACGTGCTTGACAAAACAGTCACACTATGAATGAACGTCAGGCGCCGTAAGGCAGGTAAGGTCTGCCCTGTTGGTGGATTTTAGTAGATTTTTTTCAGTTTTGAATAACACAAGAAGAAAGCATTTCAAGGCTGTAACTGAAGACAACACCCTGTCCTCTAAAACTTTCGCGCTTATAAAAATGCTAATCTTGCTATCATTTTGCCTAAAAAGAAAGCAGCCTTTCCTTTAGAACTTCTGACGTGCTTTGATGTGCTGTCTGTCCATTTAGCTGGTTTATATGGTGTTTTAAACTGCAACGTAAGAGCATCAGACAACACTGTCACTGTCTTCAAAAAGAAGCTTTTATTGCTGTAGTCAAAGTTTAAGAACCATGCTGGAGGAAAACAAGTCCAAAGCAGAGATAGGAAACTTGGGATCCGGGTAACATCTGGTGCTTTTTTCACGGGTTACAAACGCTAAATTGCGCAGCCCTTTGGAGAACCACTTATATTTGCTTCAATATCCAAAGATGATGCAAGCCACAGAAAAAGAAAGAAAGGCTGGAGGTCCTGATAAATCAAATATTTAGAACAGTCTATCTCTTTCTACAGTACCTATCAAAAATTTGTCAGAGCCTTTGGGCAGAAAAAGACAAGGCACCTTTTTAACTACGAGGATCATTTAGACTAAATACCCCTGACAAATTTATGCCAACATGAATGTTTACAACACCCTGCTGTCTGAAAGCAACCAACCTTAAGAATAGGTAAATAAATCTCTAGTAACTTAGCAAATGATACGTCTGGGAGATTTTATATTTCTTCAGTGAGAACCAAATCTGATCCAGGGACTACTGGAGACAGTAGAATCCTTTCCTTTGAATCCAGGGGACTTCGGATTAGGCTCTTGATTTAAGTTTTTGTTTTTAAATAACATTCAAAATCTAAAATTCTCCATGATGCTTAGGGACCACATGACAAGTATGATTCAAATGTATCCCGGGAAAAACAGTTCCTTCCCTCCAGAGCTAATATTTACAAAAAAGAGAATACCTTTTTTTCCAAATTATGCCTCCATTGCCAAAACCAATGAACAATACAAATTGTGTTAACTCAGTTTGCCTGATCCCAACCTAGTATCTTTATCTTTGTTTCCGAAGAGAGAAAATTAAAAATACTTAGTGATTTCTATTTCTCCTATTGTACTTTCTTGCCTCTTTCACTCAGGCAAGTCAGAGTTGATAAGGAAAGCAGATGACAGAGAGAAAGCAAGAAGTTCTTCATATTTCTCTTATTCTCAAATTTCAGAGTTTATTATCTTCAGACAGCTTACTTATCTACTTATGAGCCTCCCGTAGAAGAGAACACATTCAAACCTCAGGCTCTCAAACATGCCCCAAGAGCAGGGTTGTGGATGATTCTCACTCTCGTTCCATTCTTGCAATAGACAAAAGCCTTTTTATTTTACTCATTGTTCTTTTTAGTAGTACTTGCATAACTATTGCATTTTTGCTTCACTGACTCTCAGCTAACACCAAGAAGCATCCTTCTTTTTCCTGGCCAGTTCAAAAGCTAAATTGATTATGCTCATCAGCCTCTCCAAATTAACCTATTCAAGTCTAATTGGTTGATTCTTTTGTTTCTAAGCTTTCATCTACAGGAGATTTCACCTTTGGGAATTCAGTTTAGCTGGATGAGCCAAGCAGTGTTCCTCATTAATTTATGTTTCTGCTTCTGATTTTAAAACAACCATGGAAATCAGGCCTTCACAGGGAGACTCCTCCCTTAAGCCACACATCACTAAATGCCACACAATTTCATCACATCCTGACACTAACAATCCTTTGAGTTTCATATTACTGTGTGACTAAAACCCAGTTAATAGTTTTGATTTTGGTTGTGCTTCTAGACTGTGACCTTCAGTTGTGAAAGTTGTCTAGAGTGAAACCGTTTAGAAACATTATGAAAAAAGAACTTAAGCAACTTTCTTAAAACCTTTAAATTACAGTTTCATATATAATGTTGTTATAAGGTATGAACTACAGTATCAAGAACTTTAGAAATAGACCCTTCTCATCTTCTCTTTTTTTCCATTTTCAGTCACCTGGGACTCCAGAACAGTTTGGAAATAGATGTCATATTTTGCTATTCCCCAAACTGCTATCTGGAATTAAAAAACCGAAAAAAAGTGTATTAGCAGAAATCAAGATATAATTTCTCCTATTTCATAGAAATTTACAAGCAACAGCTCATAGAGAGGGAAAACCTTCTGTGGCTTCCCTACATAGTACATAAATTTCAAACAAAATGAAATAAAGTAAAACCACTTCATTAAATTCTTCAAGATGCTATCATGATTTGAAATACGCAGAAGCTGTAAAATAACAACAGTAATTTTTCTCATTGTAATACCACAGATACCACATAAAAGTTTATATTAGCCCTGTGGAGCAGGCACAGGAGTACGAGCACTTTACACATGTGGTTCTTAGTACTCACAAACCACACATTCCATGGTAGTGCTGGGAACTTGATGACACGGCAATCACACGTTTATTCTCACACATACAATAGCTTGCACACAATGCAATTACAAAGATACAAGCAAGACTGACGTAGTTCCAAAACAGGGAGACTCTACCTCATTTTGTGCTTCTGCCTATTTTAACAAACCAAAAGGCACCATATATTTAAAGTAATTTTAATTGAAGAGTTTTGTTTATTTAGAAGTTAATTGAACTAGAAGTTAGGTTTCTTTCATTTTTCTTTACAGTTCCAGTTCACAAACTGCACTGCCAATTTGTATTCCTGCAGTAACCCGTGAAGAACATAACAGAAAGGGCAAAACAGAGCTTTAACCCTAATTGAATCAATGACTCATTCAGTGAAACACCACCAAGACACATCCAAGCTCAGCTGGAAGAAGGGGCTCACAAAACAGACCTAGACTGGGGAATTCCTCACTGAAGAAAAAGGGTTATAGAAATAAATTTTGAGGACTCTTTTTTTTTTTTTGAATGAATGAATGAAAAGCCTGAAATTATTTTCAAATTAAGCCAGCATTCATTTATGTATTTCAACATTCGTGTGTTTCAACTGTGTTGCTGTACAAGGATAGCTGCAGATTCTTTTTGTCCTTCCTGTGTTCCTTGCTGTTATGCTTAGATTTGATCTTCCATTCATTAATGTAAGGCATTGCAGTGATCAAAGGCATCAGAATGCTTCACAGACAGATTTTATGGATGTATGGGGAGATATCTTTTTTAAAAAATTATTCACATAGCTCTACATTCTGTAGATTCTTTCTACTCAAGAATCTAGATTTGCATATTTCTGGCTGTAGAGAGAGGCAAAACTGTCACCCAAACGCCTAGTCTTCTAAAAATGAATAGCACTCTATCTTTGACTTGTGAGATCATAACTTCAACCAGTTTCTCTATCTTCTGATTTATCATGCAGAAACATGTTTGATCCCTGATACGTACAAAGGCAGAGTAACTACACGTCACGTTAAGAGCAGAAAGTGTGTGTGGGGAAAAAATTTTCCCCCATTTTGTCAGAATATACAGCATTGCAGTATTTGGACGTACCCTTACGAGGATGAATCACTGTTTTCAACAGACTTCAAATGTTTTACATAGCATTTTTATCAGAACAGTTGAAAGCATGGTAGTTGTACACTTATGTTAACCAGAAGCAGTCATGTTCAGGATAGGTTTGTACTTGACTTTCTCTTTAGGCTGGGATTTTTATCCTTTGGAAATGTATTCACTGACTTTTCCGTGCATTCAAAGCCATCTGATATTGCAGTGACATTTTGACTGCTCATGATGCAACATGCAAATGCCACAAGATTGTAATTAAAATGATGAGAATTAAAATACTTGGTTACATCCTAAAACCTAGAAGTCCCTTCTGTACAAGATTGCCATACAATTGTATGGCTGTCCATTTCTTCTTGTTACTTTAGAAAGCTAGGGAAAAAAGTAATATAGGGGAAAGTAAAGAAGCAGAAGTATAGCAAGTGTAACAAGATCATTACAATCATCAAAACTGAAAGGTAATATAAGGCTGATCCACTTTTTGTCCATCCCAGGCAGAAAAAGATTCAGCCCTGAAAAAAAAACCAACACAACTTAAAAACTCAGAAAGAAAGCAAAGGTTTCTATATTTTCAAGGGCTGAGAAGATACTACAAAACTTTCACACAATCTCGAGGCCATCCCAAATCTTATTTTGACAGTCCAAATATTACACATTATTCACAAACCTTTTAAGAGATAAATTTCAGGAGTTTCTCCATTGTTTTCCCTAATATGAAAACATTAAGTTAGTTTTTCAAAATAATTAAATAATTAAGTAACTAAATATTACAATTAAGATCCATTCGCAGTTCCCATCCTGGCTCTCAGCTGGATTTAGCTACACAGAAGGAAAAAGAGAAATCCAGCCTGCCTGGTATGCTACAACCATGAATATCACAACAAGATAAAGCCACAAAAATTACAAAATCTATAAAGCAAAAAAAGACAGACAACACTTCACCCAAAACACACAAAAGAAGAAAGTCTGTATCTCCGCACAGCTGATCCTTAAAGGACACCAAGAGAGGAAACCACCAGGAATTTTATTCTGCTAAATAAGAGCATATTTCACTCACTTGTACACAGTCCTGTACAAAGGACTAGACATATGCAAAACGAGCAATAAAAGCATGAAATATAACAATAGCTTGTGACAAGAGCAGTAAAGGTCAGGGCAGTGACTATTCGCTACTCTCTTCACCATTATCCTGCTGAACACACACCATCTATTTTTTAAAAAGTAACTATGAATCATTCACCAAAGACCTCTCTGAACACTCTGTGCTATTTAGAAAAGATAGAGCTTTGACTATCTTCTACAAAAAAAGTCCAGTAAGTAGCCTAGGGCACAGTTCATTGCTTCTATGCATCTAACACAATGGGGTACTTGAGGTGAAATGGATTGGATGCATTAGTTTAATCATATCCTAAAGCACACAAGGCAGTAATGCCGGAGAAGTAAGATTTCCCCCCCCATCCCCCCCCAAGAAAGTTTCAGAGTAAGGCCCAGACCTTTATAAAATGGGATTTTAAGCTCCTACTGAAAATGTAACTGCTGTCCAAAAGGAAAACAAAATTAATGAAGAACTTCCTATGGGCTGTTTACTGATACTAGATTTGCTTTAACAGTTAATCTCCCTGAAAGGCTACTAGGACAGTGATAATGACAAAAGCAGCTCTCTGTACCTATTAACTGTTGGGATACTAGTGGGATACTAGTACAAATTCAATTGAAAAATGTGAATGCTTAACTTGCTATTGTCTGTATGCAGACAATGCTTAATTATTCTTCTAAGTATCTGAAGTAAATCACTGTTTTACTGGGGTACTGCTTCAGATTCATGTTGATGATCTTTTTTTCATGATTTTTTTATAAGCCCCTCATTTTGTAGCTAAATAAAAGATGAATCAGTGTTCAATGCAATCAGCAGAAAGTATGTCACTGTAATTGACCTGATATGAAAATAAGAGGGAAATACTCTGTCTTCTTTTGAAATTATACCACTGATCCGGAGATACTGTTCACTCCCTGTCCTTGTGAAGTCCCCATCAGATGTTCCTGACAGCAGCCAGCACTATTTCATAGTTTAGTTAACTTTATTAGGTGCTTTCAAGAATCAATAGATGAAGATATAAATACAACTACACAATTCTGCCAACTCTTCAAAAATTGTTCTGTAAATCAGAAAGAAAAGTCAGGAGTATGTGACCTCTCCACATTTGAAGCATACCAGTGAAAAGAAGAGAGTAATGACAAACATTCATGTAATATAATGATAGACAGGGAATACTGTAGGTTAGTAGGCAGATTAGCTAGGAAGCTAATCAAATGAAAGTCTAAGTTTGCAGTCATATAGGTATAAGCATTAAAATAAGTGAACCATTCAACTCAGTTGATTCAGTTATCTTGCCATTCTTAACAACTTCAGTACTTCTCTAACCAAAGCACTCAAAGATTACTCACCCTGCTTAATTCTGTAGTGTTACTTCTTGTCTGGCTAACATACACCAGCAGAACAGATGAAAGAAAATTTTGTATCAGAGTCAAACATTTCTTAATTCTGAGTCTTGATCATTGAGGTGTTGAGGACAACTCAATAGACTCAGTGTGTTTTGATTCCATAAATGCTGTAATATAGTCTAAATGGCAATGGTTCAATCCTAAATTGCTACTGAAAACAGTGACAGTATAAAATGCTTTTAGGACTGGACAGTAGTAGAGATGCCAAGTGCCCATTTAGCTCATTTGTTATCCAAAAAAATTGATGTGGATTCCATGATTGAAAATATTTCCTTAAGCGACCTGGCCAATTGAGGGAATTATATTTTAAATACTTCCTGATACAAAATTTACAAAGTTACTAACAGATTCAGACACAGAACTTAAGTGTATGGTTTAATGCTTCCCCTTCACTGAGAAACTATTAAAAAGAAAAGTGAAAGAATACTATCAAAACCGACTACCAATTTCAAGAATTTCAATTTGAGTTACCAGGTTACTATATCTTGAAGGAACTTGTACATCTGTACCAAATCCAGCAAATATTACCTGAAACATAAATATCTGGCTTAGAATGAGTATCCAAACCCAATCTCAAAAAAGAGCTTTTAGGCACCAATTGATAGTATGACTTCCTGTAATGAAAGATGCCAACTGAATTCAGGATAACTAAATGCAGCTGCAAACCATTGCTTTGCTAGGTAAAATAACTCTACATTTAATAGGACAGGAACTGATTGTTATTATTTAGTCGTATTGAAAAAGTATTGATTCCACGCAATTCCATTTTTCACAATAGAACAGTTTGAGGAGGAGGATACTCACTTTTCAGAACAAATAGGAAGTAGATGGTGCTCCAACAGACTGAAGAGGGTATGGAGCGAATACTAATTAGAGAGAACTGAGAGAGCTTGAAATTATTTTTTCTTAATTGTTTTACATAAAAAAAAAAAATCACGTTTTCAAAATCATCAGGAGTGATGCCAGATACTTTTTTCCCCAACAGCTGAGTAGTTTAAGAGCTTTTATTGAGATGAAGACCTGTACAGAACTCGGCCCTTAGTCCAAGACAATCAGAGCTGAAATCTTCCATTTCATGATACTGTCCTAAACAGTGATTTACAGGACTCAGCTTCGAGCAAGTCTCCCAAGCCCTAGTGTTGGTGGTTTTCCATTGCTTATTACATAGGTGAGATCAAGAAAGAATATCACTCCACCTGCACTCCGCCAGGCAAAGACTTATCCATGACATGAAGAATCTGAGTAAAGCTGAATCCTTCAGCAAGAGAATTCACATAAGCAACTGGACACCTGTCACGTCGTACTGAAATGTTACTAGTGGGGTAAACATCAAAATCTATGATGCTAAAATATTCATTCAGTATCTCATTATGAATCCCTGGAGCCATTCGTGCTTTATTTCTGTCCACCATATTTATTTTGAAAAATACATGCTTTTGTTGCATTTTCCCATGGAGTCTAAGTTGCAGTGAACAAAATTATCTTGGGAATTATGGGTTAATATGTGTGTTTTGCTTCTGACACATTTATTACAGCCAGATAACACAGTAGCCTGGGCTAGCATATCATCATATCATTTCAATATCTCATTATAATAATTGTTCTAACTTTGTTTACAGAATGCCTCTAAGAAGTTGATTCAGCCCATCTTTTTCTCCTCATTACCAAATACAGCTTGTAAAGGGAAACAATTAAAAAACAGGGTACCATGCCATTTGTTATTTCCATCAGATGAAACATTCCAGATGAATTCTTTTCTACCTCGCTTCTGCAGTCAAAACGTAACTAAAAATGGAACTTAGTTTCCAAGGATCAAATCTGACTTCTACATTTTCAAAGGCTGAGCAGCAATGTGTCTTCAAGTTTTGCTCTTTTCATTACACAAAGAACAGAAAGCCTTGACATCAGCCACTTACTGATACCACTCAGAGCCCAACATGCTCATATGTACCTACTTACAGACACACTATTGGATGCAGTATATATGGCAAAAGTTTCTCACGCATCAGATGGCCCTATTTCACGTACAAATGACGTCTTCTATACCCAAACTGTGGTTATTCCACAAAACTGATTTGATTTAGTGTCAGCATGCTATCAAGGATTATGCCGAGGCAGATGTGGATAAAATGCTCATCCTGGTAAAATAGTTGGTGAAACTGTCTTGCCTCCTGTTTGCCTTGCTTTTGGAAAGCAGGGAAATGCTAAGTGGATGTTTCCCGTAGATAAAAGTCCACATTACTAGTGTTTCCAAATGTATAGACTTATTATGTAAATCAACCTGTTTCTGGCAACTCTAAACAGCTGTTATGGCTGAAAACACAATTTTCATCACGTGTACCTAAGAGCAGGAAAGTTGAAGGTTAAAAGCTTAATGCTCGGTTAGGTAATGTCTTATTGCTTATTATTGATACACTGCATTCATGAAATTACGCTTCATGAGCGTAAAACAAAAAAGAAAGACTCACTATATGCTAATGTTCAAAAGACAGTTAAATAAAGAACTAATGCTCACAGTTATGAAAAAATAAAATATCAAATGCTTAGTTATGAAATTTAAAATAAAGGAAAGTAAATCACTTTTCATAGGGCAAATATATAGAATTTGAAACTTGTGCTGCAAAATATCATGAAGGACGTTTGGTTTTAGAAAACAGAAGAAATATTGTGAGAAGTAAAGTCTACCCAGGACTTCAACAGAGACTCTTTGGGGGGGGGGCAAAATGTTGTCATTTGCAGAATGCTGGGAAGACATTCTTGAAGTACAGTACCCTGAGTACACCCCTGTGCTTCCCTGTTCTGTAAGCAGCTTTCTCACCACTATCTAAGACAACACATTATTAGCTGGATAATTTTTTATATTTATGCAAAACCTGCTGCCATCTAAAACATATGTATGGGCGCTTGGTTATTAAAGAGTACAAGGTATATAGAGACAGGCATTGTTTGCTCTCCTTACATGTGAAGACATCAAAAAGCCTTAACATCAGCCTTCTGAGACCTCTTAAATGTGGATGTACTTTGAATTAGATTTAAGTGTTTACAGAAAGAAATGTTCTGATCACATCTTGTTCATAGTCTTCTAACAGAATAGAAGAGCTAAGTAGCCTGCTCAGAATTTTGCCAACTTTCTAAAAAGAAAAATATTCTGACAGGATAGTCTGAAAACTTTCATACAGACACTATGAAATGACTACGTTATACTACCAGTTTGACATGATATCTATTTGTTTGCAGGTAATGATTTCTCACTGGAAAGGCATTTGAGTAATTTGAAGATGGTGGTTTTCCAGGCTACATTTCATTTTTCCATAAACTCTGATTTGGCAAATCATGGCTGTGCCATCTGTACCTAACAACACAAGTGAAGGGAATTCAAGTGGGGTTTCATATTTAATCAAGATCTATAGCCTATCTATATATCATCAAACTAGAAAAAATAGATTTTGAGATAAAAGAAGAAAAAAATTATGTATGATGAGTTTCAACACTTACAAACAAGTAAAATCATAGAACCAATATGGATATTGTCTGGATCAGAATTATGTATTTTCTTTCTTTAAAGCGGGAAAATGGAGATTACTTTAGCAGCCTTTTTTAAGGACTATTCAGGAAGCTAGTTTAGAGATGAAAGACTTATATTCCAGTGTTGGTCAATTACCACTGAAAGCTATTGCTGTCAACCGACTGCTTGATGGCTCCTGTGAGCAAGCCTGATAGCTTCATCCCTGATGCTGATGAGCAGTAAATGCCCATACATATCACAGTGCTGTCATTGCAAGCGCAATCATCTGGCTCGCTCATTCCTCTGGCGAATCGGAAACCAGGATGGACTCAGATGCTGAATTCTGTGTGATCTTGGGACTATTAAACACTGTGAGCTGTAATATTGTTCCTCTGGGCTGAAGTATAATTACGTAGAAGAAGGAGTCGCAGGAGGCTATGTGTAAGTGGCAACGCTTCTGTAGCCACTGGCCATAGTGCATCTGTTACCTACTGCAGGCATTATAGCATCCATTTTGACATACTGAGTCTCAGAAAGCTCAAAGAGCATATTCCTATTCTGCATTACAATGGTAGCGATCTGTGAGAACAAGCATGAGTCTGCAGTTAATCGGTCAGATTCAAGCATCCACGTTTAAAATCGTTCAGTTAAGAGGGTATTGTATTTTAGCAATTTGCTGACTTTCAGAAGAATTGGAATGACTCAGGAAGAAAGACACAATGGGCAGACATGAGACCAACTGATGTGAAAGACTGATTACATTTATTACAGCTGAGCATTCATCATAGCACTCTAGGATAATTTAATCTGCATAGAATATTGACATAGGCTTCCACAGAATTACTATAGAAACAGTTTCTTGTTCTATCAGCACCTTCCTGCATTTGTTACTCTTCTGCATTTAATATAGTCGTTTGCATCAGTCTGACGAAAAGCTGTAGCTAATTTGCCTAGTGAATGAAACAAATTATTCTATTTCCCTGAGCAGCATTCAACAGAAATTTTCTCAGCACAGCAATTTCACTGGAGTTTCAGTGCACAGAAATATTTTCAGTCAACATTTAGTCGTTCTCATCAGCGTTATTAATTACTGTTAGTGATATACCAGCCATCCATTTCTTGCAACACTCACTTCAATCTTCTATTAAGAAATTAATATGCTATGGGGAAAGATGGGAAAAAACAGCAGACAAATATTACTGAAAATCTAAAGGAGTCTCTAAACAGAATAAGAATCCATAGAGTTAGTTCTATTGTATGTGGTTTTGTATTTATAGTTGAGGTTTGAGTATTTTCTACAGTGATATACAGATAACATTTGTTCATCCAAGATCTTGTGATTACAAAACAAGGCAAATGAATGGAAAAAACCCTTAAGATTTCACTTAATTTATCCCCATGAAAGCAAAAACACTATTGCTAGGTTGGAATTGAACTACAGAGCAACATATCTGTGAGACAGATTTAATTGTATAATAATGTTAACAGGAATTCAAGGTCTCAATACCAAAAATAGCTTATGGTAATAATAGGTATGACAAAATCACTGTATACTACAAGGTTTTTCTCTGTGCCAGACTAGATTTCTGATATTGTTATATACCTCTGTTGGAATTCATTATTAGACTAGTCCCCTCAGTGTTTTGTTATAGGTTCAAAAAAGTTAAGAATAACTCATGATTTGGACATCAAATTTATACTTCAAAAACCTCTGTTTTATAAAGCGGTGGTTTGTTTTTTAAAATCTTCACATATCACACAACTGTGTTACAATTTTAATATAAGGGAGGTTTTTTCCCCAAATGTCTTTGTTTTAAACAATCTTAGATTGAAATAAACATAGCTTAAATTGAGTTTAAGAGTCGTGTGTGCTTAGACTGAAATAAAATTATCCCCATCTTAAGTAAAAATGAAATTCATCTGCAAGCATAATCATGTGTATGGATGAGGGCAGGGCAAAAAACTTTTTCCAAAAAATCACCTACTACTACCAAGATACAACCTTGTATCTGAACCATACAACTTTTTTATGACACGATCCTCTCCCACCCTTCAGTCCTGCCTCTCCACATCCCTTCAGGCTACATATAAAAATGCCACCCTAATTCAGAGAGAAGACACATTTTAAAAACAAAGATTGCTTCTTCGATTCCCACTGTTAGAAAGTTTCTGACTTTAATCATATCTGACATCAAAGTCTAGTCTCAACCTATACGTTGAACACATGTTTGAATAGCTGAAAATTACTTTTGTGAGGTGTGGAAATACCGGCAATAAATAAGGGGAAAATTCCAGTTTCATCTACCTCTAAATGACACGTATTTGCAAGGTCATCCTTGAGGGTATCTTCATCTCTTTTTAGACATACTAACTTGCATCACGAAACACTGCCAACATTTATTACTGAACAGAAGACTATCATTTAAAGCTTTACAGACTACAGAAATTGTTTCTGCCTCATCATTTGACAACCAAGAGGTTTTACAGATAGCTTCAAATTTAGGCTTTCAATAGATTGCTTACATAATCTATACAGTTGGATCCCAGAGAGGTGGTGTACATGCACGACGAAGTTGCCCTATCACATGAACATATCTAAACTCCTCAGATATCTCAAAGCCTTAGTACTCATTTAACATATTCCTGATATTATTACGCAGTCACCATAGTAAACCAATATTTTTTTATTAAAACAGCCACAGCATTTGTACACATAATAATGTATGTTAAAATGCATTGTTACTTAACTGCAGTGTGGTCCTAGAAAATCATCGTCACGTTAATAACCTTCACTTGAATAAACAGAAACTCTTCCCAGTGGTTTGTACCATCCCTCAAGTATCAAGCTTTAAAATAGAGAAGAACCTGAATCACGATGCATAAAGAAATTTTACGTACCTTGCAATCCAGTGAAGACCCAAGACTTAGGCACATTCACTTAACCAACAGCACAGTGCAACCTTACACTGCGTGCTTTGCAAAGAAACCTGATTGCATCCTGATGCAATTTTTCATGTAAATCTGAAAAGCGAGATCTCCCCGTATGCAGGAAAAGGCTGAACATTCCTGCCTGGTCATTTCTGACATCTACAGCAAAGCAAAGGGATGCAAAATGACCATACTATCCAGATGATGATCCTTGAGGTCTCTTCCAAGCTGGTATTCTACGATTCTATGACTGACTTGTGTTTCATGACCACTTCAGGGCAATTGGTCACAGTGTAGACAAGGGTCTGAATAGGCAGCTAATGCAAATCCTTTAAACTTTTGGCGCAAAAGACAGGCAACAAAAATATCCAGCAAGATAAATATCCTTACACAGCCTTACCCCATCAAATTGCAGAGTTGGACACACATACAGGCATTTCAGATATTAGATGGTGATCACTCAGTTTAGGATTCTTTGCGTAAGGCAGGCATTTGGAGTGGGATTTGTCCTTCCTTGCACTGATGCTTAAAGACATCTGCATTTTGGAATTCTGAAAATTCTTCTTGTTTTACTAAGAATATGTTTAAGGTAGTATTTAGCCCACCTACACAATTTTTTCCAAGGCATATCATGAAGCAAAACAAGGACAGCTTGGTAGTCCTGTGCAGGTAGTTTTCTGTTCTCTTTACTAAGATATACTTCCATTTGATTAGTGATAAACTGGCTTAATTCAGGGTTTTGTCTTGCAGATTACCAATGTAGTATTGAGCAGCTTCCAGGACATTCGGAAAACCCCTCCAAATCTTCCCTTTCACACAACTCACACATGCTCCTGCTGACACCACCTGCTTCTTGGACAGAGCAGAACCCAGTTCTCCTCCCACTGCAGCCATTTTCAGTCCTCTGATATTTAGTGGACCTTTGTGACCATCAGCATTTGTTGGCCTTTTCTGCTTTCTTCAGTGTTTACCAGCTGTCCTTGGCACTTTAAATTTCCCTAGCCATTGCAAGTAATATCAACTATTCCCATACACAACATAGACAGCAAATATAAAGAGAACTAAATTTTTTATTGGATTTGGCATTTTGAAGATTTATGTTAGCCCTAAATATGAATGTAGAAGGAAAAAAAAGTCAGCTGTTAATGCCTGCAGACCCTAGCTGTCAGAAGTAGCCCTGGACTCTGACATTCTCCATCTCAAGTATTCAAAATATAGTTATTGAGCTTTCAGAAGGCAGGAAAGAGTAAACAGTTGGAATTCTCCTCCCACGCCCCTCCCTGCCATATGACTACAGAGACAGCATTAAGCCCCCCTGTCCATTTTGGTGTATGAGCATGGTATATCATAAGTCACGCAACAGCACATTGCCACAGAAGGTTGCTCTCTTACAGAATTATCATACTCACCATTCCTCTGTATTAAGACCACTTGAGATACAGACTGAAAGACAAGAGCTTTCAGGCTTAATTTCTTGTAAGAACTCCCAAGAAGAGCCAGCATTTTTCTCTAAATATATAAACATATAAAACATTTTTCTTCAAATATATGCCGAGATGCACCATATCATGCAATTGTGGTCATGCAATTTGAGCCTCCGCACCATTTCAGTATGCCGTTCTCAAATATGCCACATACATAGTAATGTCTTAATGCACAAAGACTGACTTCAGAACTGGTATCATAATTTATTAAATTATGCTTTTATAAAAGCCCTACCAAAAAAACATAAAGCAAATTCTATTTTTCCCTTCTTTCAGTGAACATTACTTTTTTTCAAATGGGGAATTAAAAGCAAAAGTTCCTGTGAAATTTTAATGGAGTTACACTTCTACATGTGAATCATGCTTCGCATTGAGACACAGCTGAAACCACGTCCAATGACCCTTAATAACCAAGACTTATCCAAATAATTTGATTTCTTGTCAACGTCCACTTGCATTACTCGCTATTATGAAAACAAAGACATTATGCTTCTAAGACTTACTTTTTTTTTCAATAATTGTTTGGTTTTACTTTTGGTTTGCTGGCATGAACAATTCCCATTACATACCTTCAATTTTACTTGATTTAATTAACGTTTCTTCCTAATGGTTTCATTTATTCTAGATTTCCATTTTTTGGTATATTTTATGTACATATGTAAATGCATCAGATTAAGTGAAGAATATGAGACCTCACTGCATGTTAGCAGCTGGAAAACATTTAATTCTTCTTCCCTGTTTTATTCAAATATACTTTATGTAGTACAGATCAATAAGCTGTCTTCTTATTGGCTTTTGTAAACCTTAAAAATCAAACACGTTCAGACAATAACTTATGAATGGAAAGGTGAACTCGATTACCTTATATAACAGACTAAGTATTCTAAATCTTATGTATGCAGGTCTACAGTATATCAAGTCATACAAGCTCTTCAGCTAGAAAACGCAGGACAAAGCGACTATAATGCAGGAGAACATTTTGCAGTTTAGTTTCCCAGTTTTGTTAACACTTATTACATTTAAACTCTTCTAGAGTCCTGTCACAGCATTATTCCTTTACTATGCCTTTATGGTAAACAACTGTATTAGGGCTCTAAGTGAAGAAAATTATGGTCAGTTTCTTTTAAAATCAGCTTAGAAGCTAATAGCTATTATCAGAAGCAACAGCCAAAATCAGGCACAGCTGTATTAACTATTAAAAGGAAAAAAAAAAGGCATTCAGAATCAAATGCTTGTTAACAATTTTAGAATAAATTCAGATGGTAACCGTGGCAAAAATCCAGCGTTCTGCTTTTAGTCTGATATCAATATCTCTATGAGAATGTTCAGGAGAAGAACAGTCGTGAACTTCCTGCCATGCTGTATATTAAAAAGTCTGCAAACCTGATAAAAATAACATACTGTTGTCTATGGAGGTTAATTTCCTTCTCCTGTTGACTTGCAATTAAAAAAATTACTTTTTTTCTTTTCAAAGAGAAGCGTTTCCTTGCCATTTCCTACATGCTTGGAAAAAAAAAACCTTTCAGATCAAAGAACCCCTTCTTAGTTTAAGTGCTTTCAGAGCTGACTTACAATTTATTTTTATGTTGCTCGTGTGAAATTTGCCATTTCAAACACTTACAGCTCGGAAATTCTGTAGACATGCTTTTTGTAATTTTTTTCTTTTTTATCATGCCAATCTGAATCTGTGTCCAGAGTTTTTAATTCTTTAGGTACTTACTGCAAATTGTGTTCTTTGCTTTTCTAATTTATTTCCAAGCACCTAAACGAGTCTAATTGGAAAATGTTTCACTTAGAACACAGTTTGCACCGGAGGTATTGTCTCCTTTTACCTTCTGTTGTTTCTCCAGTGACGCATTCTCCTCTGCAATGATGGACTGTTTAGATTGATCACTGACTCTATGAAAGCTACTAAGCACATACTCCTGTAGGCCCTCTAGGCTTCCAGCCCTACAACAGTCTCTTAGTCAACCACAATAAGAATACACTAGCAAAGTATTTCATCATTTTGCAGATACAAACACTGAAGCAATATTTGAACTGCTTCATCCAGGTCACAAAGATGGGCTTAAGTAAAAAATTTAAATCTGAGCCTCCCCTCAAATTAGTTGACTAACTAGATTTCATAATGTCAAATGTTGACTATATATAGGCAGCAAATTGGTTCTGTCTTTAAAGTAAGAAGAGAAATAATATGCAGAGTGCCATTGTAGTTTGCCCACTGATTGAGTCTTCAATAATCCAGAGACTGGGGCTTCTCATTTATCATCAGACCATGTCTCGTTATTTCATCTTCTTTATGATCCCAATCTGGTGTCCACTGAATTCAAAAGAAACAGATCGATGACTCCAAGGAGCATTCAATCAGCTGCAGAACTGAGATAACGCTCATTTCAAAGTAAAGTCAAACATCAGAGTCTGGGAGTGATGCAGCATCATGACCAGCCTTGGCACCACTGAGGGAGGAGGTGTCAACATGGATAGTCAGAATGAGGCCCTGCAATCTTTAGCCCTTCTGGCAGATCAGCAAAATGCAGATGGTCTCTCCCCCATCCCTAACTGCTATGCATGGGGTTGTTTACGTGCCCTGTCTGGCTCAAGTGGAAAGAAGCATCAGTCTTTATTCTGTATATAGCCTTACCCTGTTAAAGTATTTTGCACAATTATAAAAAACTTCTTATAGCAGTTTCCCATTACTGTTATTCTTTTACTATAAAGAGTATTTTTACTGGAACTTATAAGGGTATTACCTAGTGAATAGTATCCTTTTCAGAGCAGTCTTATTCCTATTATCATAGCTAAGAGAACACATAGTGATATAGTGGTATTAGTAACCATAAAACCAAAATATTAGATTGAAAGAGCTATTTCATTTATGCAGTGCTAGCCAAAAGGAGTAACATACTAATGCTGCACATACATGCAGTGTATAAAGAAATGATTTTTTTACCTATCTTATTTAAATCATGAAAGTGCAAACTTCAAATATAAAGCAAAATCTCTCTATACTCTTCTCCCCCGGAGTGCTAAACAAAAAGAGTTGCTATACTTATTCATACTTCAGTTAAGAACAGGCAATTCTTCCACAAATATTTGGAAAGTTTCTGTTCTTGCACCTTGGATTTGCAGCTGAGATAAATAATCTACATGGAAACAGAAACTACTTTTTTCCAGTCTTGAAAGATCCATCCATGTCGAAAAGGAAATGACAGTGACAGAATAGCAAAGAAAGCTTAGCAATCACAGCCTAACACTGTACCTGAAAACAAGGCAGAATACCTGTGTCACATTCTGCACAAGTATAATCCCAGTTGCATAAACATCTTTCATTCTAGAGCAAATTATTGGAATTTCTAAGTTTATCAGTGCTCAATTTAGTGGCATTCCAGTTTCAACTGAAATAGAAAGTATATGGGAATTTCTTCAGTGAGAAACATAAAAAGTGATTTTCATTTTTTTATTCTCAAATTCAGAGTTCAATGAAGATAAGAAAACTATTCTTGTTATTAGTTAATACATAATGGATTTCTGCAAATCATCATGGATTTTAAAATGAGTTGGATAGCTAAAGCTAATCTCTTAGGCTTGATTTAAAAGTATAGACATTTATATAATAGCTTGACAAATAGCACTGGAATCTATAACCTTAAAGCCTATCAATTTTGTTGAAATATCAAAGTAATTCTAATGCAGCATGTATTTGATACAACTAGTCTATCATTACAAATCACTGAACTCTAATTTGGAGCCATAAACACTGGAACATACACATCTTAGTTGTACAACCTCGATGCACAGCACTTTTTTTTAAATACAGGGAATCTTGTACAATTTCATCCTTTACAGCATGGCTCAAATTCAATTCAACCATAACAGTGTCTTCTACTGGTTTATAATGCCTCTTGAAGAAGTCTGAGAATTACCGTTAATTACACATTTAGAGAAATGTGAATCCTTATTAATATGCATTCAAAATGTAAGCTTCAATTCACATTTGTTTCACAAGTACTTAACTGATTCTAGTGGAGCTACCTAGATTTACACTGTAATTAATATTAATTCTAGACTCCAACTGGTGCCAAATTAACAGTCCTTTAGACAAAAAAAAAGTTTCTATTTGTCTAGCAGGGAGAGTACAGAAAACTATGCAACATGGTTGGTCTTGGACTTGATCGTTGTTTTTCACGCTCAGCAAAGGAGAGACTTGCTCTAAAGACAGGGGATAAAACTATCCTCACTGAGGTCAGTGAAGCCAGAATTTACATAAAATGGCTTACTCTCAACTGATGAAGTTCCTAGGGAGCACGAAGCTAAGAAAGGTTCAACCAGTTACAACCGTACCTTTACTACTTACGGTCTACAACTAAATACAAAAACATTTTACAAAGACAGAAACTTCCACTGGAAAATAAGTTTTAAGCTTATTCTGATTTGAGACAAAATCAAAATAAATTCCACAATGTAAACAAGTCTGTTCTACCAACGCAGTTTATTCTGGAACCTTCATAATATCCACACCGTCTAATAGAAACTTGCTCTTCACTGACCATCTTTATACTACAGATCTGGCTTAAAACTTTGCCAGTTGCTCTTGATAAAAAATTACTGGTAACATAATAAGAATTTCCATAGTACCTCTGAATATAATTAAAAAGGTTTCTTGGTACGATCTAATACGTTCCACCTCCTAGCAGTTGAGTTCGCAATTACTTAAGTAACTTAAGATACTGTTCCATAAGCTCATAATTGGCACAGGGGAAAACATATTTGTATTCTGAAGCACCACCAAGAAACTATTGGTCCTTTCTCTCACAGTGACGTTCCTGCAAAGTTGTAACTGGCACACTTACTTCCTGGCACGTTTGCATTGCCGGAAATCACTTGACATGATTGCTTTGCATTTGGTCCTTTGTTGGAACTACAACAACGCCACTCCTGTGGGTGCAAATGAAGCAGCACGGACAAAAAGCATTAGTTAAAAACCTCACTAAAAACAGTCTCATGTTTCTCTGCATAAAGGCCTGTCTGCCTTAAAAGTACGTCAGATTATTTAGAAAACATGTAACATTACTGAGCAGAGTTAAAAACAATTGTTGACTTGGGAACCAACACCTGTTTTTGTGGTACAGATGTTGCCATTTAGACAAATCTAGGTAAATGGGGTAAGAGAACTGGAGATTGGAAAATTTAAAAGTATAGCCTATATTATTGATACTTTAATTAAAATTAGTAATACAGGAAACTGAGGCACAAACTGCACGAGTCACTTGAATTTAGCATTCCTGTCACATTAGATACTCCAAAGAAGAAACCTTATAAAGCTCAAGGGCATAGAAGGATATAGTCTACAAAGATCACCTAAATCTTATTGACAGAATATCACATTTCACGTATTGCACACAAGGAATAAAATATCAATAATCGCTACTCAACATAAAGTACTTGGGATGAAAGTAGAGGTTTAGGCAGGCTAATTTGCTAAAGCAAAAGTCGATTTTTTAAAAATCAACAAGAAGTCAAGTTGATTTTTTAAAAGCCACATGGGAGTTACGGAATTTCATGCTTTCTATTTAGATAAATGGTATCCCTGTACTATAATAACTGAAGCTTTGCTTTACTGCAAAACAAAAAAGTTCATGACAACCAGATACGAGATGGGACATACGGTGGGCAGACAACAGAAGGGCAACAAAAGGACACAGCAACAGAGAGCAGGCACACAAGGTCTGGATGAGCAAACACCAGTTACAGCATTTCTTGCCCCAGATCAATGCTAGAGCTATTGTTTACACCTTAAATTAAGAAATAAGATGTATGACCTTGACAAGAAGTAGGTAGAGCAGAACACAATGTTTCCTGCAATAAAAGTTTACAGTAACAGCCTCAGACATGGTTCAGGAAGGAGGCCCTGGCAGGCAGCCCCAGGGGTGCAGCACTACTAAGCAACAACACGGAGGTAGCGTGGCATCGTGAAGCAGAAATTGGGGAGTATCACAGCAGAAACAGCTAAAGGGTTGGATTACTCTGGTTGCCAATATACCGAATACATGCGTGTTCCCATAAATTAGTCCTTACAGTGAACACCAGCCTGGGATGCAAGATTTGGTAACTATCAACCTCCCTGTGATACTTATAAGTAGCAAATAGTGCTGCATAACAAGATAATGGTAGGGCAGAGAGATGAAAATCCAACTTCCCAGTCTACCCCTCAGGGCTACCAAAATGCAGCAACTCGATATGCCCATCACTCGTAGGAGAGAATTACAGAAAAAACTGCACAATCACTAGAGATCAAGATAAGACTAACTCCACAACCAGAACAGCTCAATAAGTTAAGCTACTCTAAGTATTGAAAAAGACTTGTCATCTTTAGAGCCTAAATAAAATAATGGACACAAGGATCTCCTGAAGGAAGCCCTTCTGCATTGAAGTTTAAGAAAAAGGATGAACAAACGAGCATTTGGTCTATGTCTGCATTAGATGCTGAGTAAACAGTGGCATGTGTAGACTCATGCTGTATTTGTACGTGTCATTCCCTTGTTTATTATTGAAGTTGCTTAATGATAACAGTTCATTTCAGTCTTCAAGTGCTACAGAAATGCTGATCGTTTTCATATTTATTTTCTAAATTGAATCCCAAAGTTGTGAAAGATGCAAGATTGATTACGCTGTGTCTGCCAGCTGCTGACAAGACAGCGGGACGACAGCCAACCCAGAGGACTAATTCCACTGCTTATTACTGCAGATGAACACCCAGAGTGCAGCCCTCTGCTCTCCCAGCCGTAAGTCAATCGCCAGAGCCAAAGGCACTATGCTCTTTACTACGCTAATGGCCTAGCAATTATAAGTTTGCTCCATCTCTCTCTATACATTCCATTTTTTCCGTGAATGCACCTTGCATGCAGTGCAGCCCAGCAGCTTTCATATCTTCATTTCCATTCCCAGGAACGTGAACAGTTATCCTGGGAGAGGTGTTTTATTCCACTGCAAGGAAAACCTGCCCATCGCTGCCTTTGCAGACTGCTCTACTCTCATTTTTAATGGGCTGNACAGTGCAGCCCAGCAACTTTCATATCTTCATTTCCATTCCCAGGAATGTGAACAGTTATCCTGGGAGAGGTGTTTTATTCCACTGCAAGGAAAACCTGCCCATCGCTGCCTTTGCAGACTGCTCTACTCTCATTTTTAATGGGCTGCATCAACTCTATCTGTTAATCAACACCTGATTAGCTGCTTAGAGACCCCGACAGCTTAATAATAACTACAATGAAATGTAGCGGGCATAGTCACAAGTAAATGTTCAACTTGATATTTTAGTAACATGTACGTGCAGATACTTTTCTATGTGAACGTTAAACAAATGCAAAGACTACAGAATGATCCGTGTCAGATGCATGCACCTAAGATGGTAGGGAAAACCAAAAAAAAGTATTTTTGCTACACCAAGGGCTTTCCAGACGTTCCCTGGTATTTATTGGGCAGTTCATGACCTGAACAAATTGTTGAAGAAATCTTGCCTGGTTACCAGCCTTTACTTCAGCATTCATTACTGTTGTGATGTGACATGTTTAGAAACAAGCTTACTGGTGTCTTTAAACCTTGCCTGTGTGTAAAGTCTAGCTGTATTTTAATGGAGTTTATGAAAGCTTTTTGTAGATTCAAGAAAAGCAGGAAAAATATCATTTACAGAAGCGGGAGATATAGAATGACTGAAGAGAAATATAAGTCAAAGAATTAAATACTAAAAATACGTTAAAAGAAATTGTGTATAGAGACTATAATCTGTAAAAATACATATAAAAATGTATGTGTTATTTCTATATTTTTTAAGAATATATATTGCTTAAATAGAAACTTCTGAGCAATCTTAGGTAGAAACATCAATAGATTTTGTTGAAAGGGAAAATTTAAATTGCTCAACCTACATTTTCTTTTCTCTCTTTTTTTTTTTGATAGTCATACCTTTGTTAATTTGAATTTTATAGCCACACATTTCCTCTCCTTTCACTTCAAGATTTTTTCATTTTAGTGAACCAGCTGAGTTTCACGCAGTATGGGCTGGCTGGCAAGAAACTGAACCTTTTTGCCAACTTCAGTCATAAAATCTAGGTCAGTGGCTCAAGATCAAAAGCAACAACATTACAGGTGCTGTAAGACTTCCACATCACTCCACTATATAAAACTGAAAGCATATCACATTCTGATTTTTGAGTTCAGAGGTGGCACATACTGTTTATCTTTCCAACCACAAAGAGCCAGGAACTTGTGGCCCTAGTAAAAAACTCAGCCTCCACCACAAGCACCAGCGTCGGAAAGAACAAAGCATAGCTTTGGCAGATGACTGTAGTCAGTAGCAATGCAGGTGCCAGCTTTACAGACACAGCCTGAGATTCTGTGTCTGCTCTCATTTGGAATAGATGCCCTAAAATATGCTAAATATCAGACAGGTATGAGCTTTTCCAGAACTGTTTCTATCTTTCCAACCTGGGTTAAGTCATATTAAACAGTCACAACTGGCAAACGTTATTTGATTCTGCCATCCTTGCAGATGACTATTTTGAAGCATCTTCTTTTTTCTGTTAACTAGCAGAGAAGCACAGATGCATATTGACTACCTACAGATACATATTGACTTTCTTAACTTCTGTTGCTCCCTCACAATTTGTTTACACATTTCAGTTAACAGGCTAAACTTTTTTGCTCCTATGATAATGAAAGGATGAGATACTTCAGCTACCACATTTAGCCAACATTTTGAAGGAAAAACGTATCAAAACAGATTGTCCTTGTATTTTACTGTCAAATTTACAGCTACAAAAGCGATACTATCTATTTTTGTTCAATACAGAGAGCTCCCAAAAGCACGGTGAAGAGCGAATCTTGACAGAATGAATGAAGAGGGTGAAACTCCAGGTCTCAAATCTTCAAGATACTGCAACCACTAAGAATTAGACTAGATCCTCAAATTTGACTGCTGAAAAGTTCAACAGAATCCTGTAACGGAATTATTAGAGGTAAGCATTTTGGCTGAAATGGGCCTAAACCCATTTGTTGCTGGTTGATTGTCTCCCAATTTCAACCGTAAGTAACACAGCACTGATGAATCCTGTAAGTAAATTGTCTTGAAATAATGGGATGCAGAGGTACACCCTAATACAGAAGCTGAAGTATCTCAGGAACAAATCAAAGCAGATATTAAGACTGTGCTATTAGCGTGAAGCAAGTTAGCAGACTCTTTAGACAGAAATATTCCTTCCTACATGATTTTACAGTAATCCAAGGCATGACTGCGGCTTCAGTTGCAGAAACTTTTGTATCATTGCATTGATTTAAAAATTGTCTGTCAGAAGTGCTCTAGAAAGAAATAATTTATAATCTGTAGTACTCTAGGTAATCAAGTATGATTAGTTCTGGGGATAAATAATTACATTTTTACCTAACCTCTCCCCTTCCCTTTGCCTCCTGCTTTCCTAGTTGTGTAGCATCATCACAACACTACTAGCAAGACACATTGAAATCATATTATAATACTGCCTTGTTCTATCTCCCTTACTAAATTTAAAAGCAATTGAGGAATTTGCTTGTTCATTTTACCAGAAGAAAAGTTAACCTCCTCCGAGCCAAAATTACACTTTGTGACTCTCATAATTGAATTGTTTCAGATAGAGTGTTAGTAACACAAAGACTCGGCTTGTAAAGTAGCTTTGTATTTGTATGTATCACAAGGGTCTTTCTCTTTGGAAAGATTACATTCTTTTCTCTTTACTCCAAAGCAGTAAGTTGTAATACACAATAATTTCTTGGTTTAGGGGCAGCCTGTACAAGCTGTGGTAGAATGTTATTCTCCCACCTTGTTTAATAAGCATTTATGTGTGCTATAAGTTTAAGTTTCACCTATTTGAAAATGTATCTTCAAAACTGAACTGTGCTTTCCAATATTCAAAGGTAATACAATTATCTTAAGCAAAATTAATAGGCAGGCATGCTGTTACTGCGTAATTTTCATCAGGTATACATTTGAATTCTTACCTCAACTGTAACTACTTGTGTGTGGTTTACATATATACACATACACACATTTCTCTAGCCTGCCCAATTTTGATGCACCATTGAGACTTAACTGCATTTTATTTACCATTTTGTCTTCCTTCATGAAAGGATGTTTACAGGGAAAATTAAGTTCTATCTTATCTTGCAAATAATCCACTAACAGTTACAATAATTAAAGTAACATATAATGAAAAATTTAGAAGTACTTGAGAACTAGCATAAACATATTACACAAAGAAAACCCCATATATAGGAAATACCAGATTAGCTGTCTAATAGGCAGTGAAAACTACTCCATTTCATTTATGTACTGCGGGTCAAAGCTGCCACTTCATGTCTGACACTGCTACAGAAAATAAAGCTACTAGTAAGCTGGGAAGAAAAGATTTGTTACAAATACAACTAATTGGGTTTCAGTTCTATAATAATCCAGAACCAGAAGGAGATTTTCCTGGTATCCCATTCCCTGCTCCAGCTGGAGTTTGATTAAAAACTCCTTTCTCAGAGATCAACACGAAGTTAGCAAAGTATTTGAACTGATCAGGTTTGGTAGAAGTTTCATTAATCCAAGTAAATGAAAAACATCCTCTAAGTCAGTACCAAATATGCAGCTTACAGGCGCCATTTAATACAAAGCTGATTTTGAAAGGAAGCGTGGTTATGGGGTACTTATCTGGTGAACTTTGTTGGAAGTTGCTAACCAGTTTTTCATCATCTTTCATATGAAAGTATTATTTTGAGTTATTCTCTGATCGAACATTTTCCTTTAATTGGCAAATATTTGCAGCAATTAACTCCTCCAGATTGACTCAGTGTGAGTCATGATCTCCCCTTGGGGATTTAACAATTACATAACTCCATTGCTATCTACCATAACATACAACACCTGCATGTCAAGTTACTGGAAGTGTTTCTATCCTTATAAATAATGCAACATCCTAATATTGCTAATTATGACATGTACATAATTTATTGCTCCCTCGAGCTGACAGAAATCCCTCTCTCCTACAGAATGCATAACATTAGTTTTCATAATGACAATAACTTTGAGGAAAATTATCTCAGGGCAGGAAGGAGACTGAAATATTTCTCTCACTTATATTATACTTCCGTAAATACAATGGGAATTTTCAGTGAGTGTGCAATGTCTGACTTAGAACAGTAGACTTGTTTAATGACAAAGATACAAATAAGTAGAAAATAAGATTTTCAAAGAATTCAACTCAGAGATATCAAATTAGTCAGGTACTTTATTTGCATCTAACTGCTTAACTACTCTTTAAAAATCTCATTTATAGGTACTCATTTGCAATTCCAAGTGCATTTGTTTCAAAGAATTTTCAACAGCATGTTTGGCAGTATCTGCCTTGATACCCCAGATTGCCATTTATTCTACTAAAAATCTCTTGGGTAATTATTCCCTTCAGTTTGGGTTGGGTTTTTTATTTTTGTCATCATAAAGTTTGGTGAACATCGAGTCAGATCTGAAGAGATATTTGAAAGATCTAGATGTCAAAACATGTTTAGCAGATTCATTACATAAGATAAAAATCTCTAATGAATGTAGTAGGCTCCTGTTGGTACTATGCAGTGTGTTTGAGAGAACTAGTTGCAAGGACTTGAGCAGTCTAATATTTTCATTAACAAGTAACAATTTGGGGCATGTTTAGTGTTCAATATACAAACTGAGAAATGTGCGAAGTCTGATTCTTGACAAATGTTTCAGATTTCTCATCCACTACAAAAGACTTCAGGTTATTACGCGCTCTTGGAAATCTTGACTGTAAATTGACTACTCACCCTTTCATTAAGATGATTCATCTTGTTTTCTCTATTTACTGGGGAAGTAGGTAATAGGAAATTATTTTGACTGTGAAGCTAAATTGCTAAGGTCATGTCACACTTCATCTGCAAAAAATCCCACTACGCTACAACATTTTCTGTTCTAATAAGTTTTGTAACCTATTTTTTAGATTGTTCTGCTTCACCAGCAAATCAGGTTTAAACATACATAAAACATTTACCATACATTATATTTTTTGCAGAAATTAGGTTTCTGTAGAGAAAGATTATTCTATGCAGAAGCATACTGTGGCTGAATCCAGCAGCAAGTGACCAGCAAAGACCTCAAGCACTACGTTGGGGTTGGGTTGTTCTGCTTCATCTCAGTGAACACAAAATTCTTGTGTAATTTAAGCAAAATGTGCTTAAGTTATTTCAAAAACTAGATTTTTACCCTTATGTTATATCATGAGACAATATTTATTATTGACAGTTGAAGACAAGTCTTAAAATAAACTGGAAGTTTTGTGGTGGTTTATACAAATTTTTATTGAATACAAGTAGACACATTCCTAGTAAGTTAAAATAACAATCCAGTACCATCTTTGGTAGAAAGATCTACTGCAGTAAAAAGGTCTGCAAGTGTTTCATGACAGCATTTCCTTACAGAATAGTTAGCAATCATTACAAATAATCAAATGTTTGAAATTCCATTAATAAAAAAATGAAGCTTTTTAAAAAACTCATTTTCTCAGTAAATTAATATCACCTCCTGTGAGCCCTGACAAGTTCTTTGAATATATGCTTTCTTTTGGAAAATGCCACTGCTATTGAATTTCTGCTGCAGCTTAGTAGTAGTATTTCTTCCTCAAATTCTTCTAATATCCAATTTTTATCGTGACATTCTCCTCTTTTCCCTTATTTGCTGAGGATGTCACAACATTAATGACTTTTAGAATTGGGGTTGAGGAGGAAAGAGAGAAGTAAAGTGAAGATGAGACAAAGATAGTCACCAATGCTCTTTAAACATAAAATCTCAGTCTTTGTAAGATTTACTGAAAAGTAAATGGCTGTTTAAAAGCTTTGATAGCATGGATCTCACAATATACGCAAGTCTAAACTTCCAGATACAGATGGTATTTCAGCTTAGTTAAGCTGCTTGTATATATAATTTACATCTCTGTGAAGGTTGGTGGACATACTAACCTATCATTTTTCAGCAATAAATATTTATATTAGAAAAGACACTATTTGCAGGGCACATTAAGACTTTTTCCAAGCTCCAAGCTAACTACAAATTATTAGTTTTGTTCAGATTTTCTGTATAAATACTAACAAAAACAGTTTTGCCAGACCCTCTACGTATTTAAGCCTTCTATGTTTTCCAAACCTGGGAGGAGACTTTTAATAGGTCAAAAGGTACTGTGTTTCTCCTATGTGAAATCTATATTCGTGCTTCTGGCAGGTGGATCACGACATTTTGTCTAATTATCTACTACTACCATCTACAACAGAAGCACATTTCAAATATCAAGGAAGCTTTTTCATGCAGCAGGTAAAAATCATGTAGAAAAATTATCAAACGCTTAAAAAACCAACTAAGTTCCTTCCATTTTTTTCTCAAAAGTAAGATCTATAGGACAGTTAGTTTCTTTTTGACAGTACCATTACAATGTAATTAGCTACATGCTACACCGAAAATGGGAGTGAAGTCACCTATGGTCCAAATAAAATTGCTTCACAACATTTAAAACCAAATTAATGCACTGCTAATTTACAGCTCATATCTATAAAGACCTTGAAATAACCTCCAGAAAGAATTTTTGAAGGCAGTCTTAATTGTAAAATATGTCAAGAAAAAAGTTTTAGAAGCAATAAGAGAGGTCAAGACAATTTTTGCAGTCTTTTGTGCACAGTTAGTGTTATATAGAAATAAAGTGACTCAGCATATCAATATTGCTGTTTATACATCCGTTTGTATACAAAGAGTTCACAACTTACTTATGAAGCACATTTTAACAATTCTTAATTTAGGATTATCATCTACCATAGAACTAACTGCCCATTTGGACAGCTTTTACCATCCCTTCAATTACATTTCCTTTTCCAGTGCATAATGCAATTAACCTCAATCAATTACTGTTTCAGACCAGATGCAGGAGACCGAAGTCAGTACTAGCTCAGGCTAAGAAGGTTGCTGTAGATCAATATTTCGAAAGACAGGGTGCTTCACTTCTGTGATTTGCCCAGCACTGCTCCAAATAATCTCCTGACAGATCATTTATAAGCATTTCTCTTTGCAATTATGTTCCAAACTTGTTCAGGGAAATTGATTTTAAGCTGAATAATTACTTTAGACAAAGTCATGGATTTCTCCACTACGACTGCTACAGAGAGCGTCAGCTGAATGGAAGGCATTAATAAATTTGTGGACTTCCTTCAACAAATTACACATAGTGTTATACGGAAGATTTACAGCAATAGCAGAGCTAATTAAATGGTTCATAAAGCAAAACATTGCTCAGATGTCAAACAAACCAGTAAATCACGGGGGGTTTTGTCACCGTGATGAGTCCTCACTTTTGTTAAGAAACATTTTTACCCCAACATGACAGTACTGAGATATCCAATGGCTTCTATAATGTTTGAGAGATTAAATCTGCAAGTACTCTTATGTTGCAATTTTGTGTTGAGTGAATTGAAGTTCAGTTAGACATAGTTCTTAACTCAGAAGCAATGTCAGATGATTGTGTTTCATGTTTTAGCTGGCACTATTCCCTGCATAAGCGTGACATCCATCTTTTCTAAAAGCACATTTGCCATCTATTGAGAATGTTCACAGGCACAAACTTGTACTTAGAAGTAGAGACAAAAGTTAGAGACTAGACCAACAGCTAGACAATTTTTTTTTTTTAAAAACAGTTTATGAATGAGCAAGGCAGTATTTTCACATCACTAGAATATACCATATCTTAGCAGTATATTTTTATATGTTTACAAAATATTTCCAGTTGTATTGATATGCCATGGATAGGACCAACAAGGAATCTCAAAGTTATTTTCAAGCTATTCGCGTGCTATATTTTACATAAATATATACGGCCTGCTCAGACAGCATGTCATGTTGATATTGCCATGCTTTTTAGACTGATCCAGATAAGCTACATGGCATTGTCTGCTGTAGCAACAGTGGAACCGAAAGAACCAGATCAGTGGAGCAAAATAGTCTAGTACCAGCTAGCCACCTGACACAGCCACATTGCACACATTTCGATTATCTTGTTTTACTTAACAGCTCTTGTCTGGTCTGATGATTAAACAGCAGAGTACATTCAGAGTGCATCTTCCAATTTAGTTTCATCTGAAATGAGACTTATCCATGCATTCCTAAAACACAACACACTGTGAAAAGCAAGCACAAGTAGGGTCAATTGCAAGATCCTCCAGGAAAGCTCGCTCTTAATTCAGACCAAGACACAAACATGAAAACATCCTCTGACGCTATATTGTGTAGTATATCGTTCTACGGTGCTTCAGGCTGCAGTGTAGACATGCTGAAGCAACTGGATGAAAAACATAAAACTGAACTCAGAAGAGGATTTTGCCATCACAGCTAGAGAAATTCAATGTCTCTTTGCAACTTGAGCAACACTCAAGACACTGATCAAGACCAATCAGAACAGATAAAGAAAGGAATTTACAGCTTATGCAAGCCATTTATGCGAGCTATTAGACTGGTTTTTGATCTGTGCGCATCATTAACAGAAGGACATAGGCAAAATAGACTCAGATAATAAAAGAACAAAGAAAATTATAGAGCAGCTAACTGAGGACTTAGCTGAAGAAAGATCATTCGGTTACTTGACAGCAAAACTGTGACTTGACAGACATCCGTAAAGGTCTGCAGCTTGTAAACATATACTTGTAAACATATAAGGAAGAGATTATAAAAAGTGCCTTAGGAGGGTATAATTTGGAATAAATTCAAGTAAGAAAACAGAAAGTGTAAGTTACCAGAAAATTAAAAAATACGACTACGGATACATCATAATAACTTTTTCACCTAGAAAGAATATATAATTACTCAGTACCTGATACTTGAGTTCACCTGTAAAGGTAATGCTATTCCTTATTGGCTCAATGGCAAACCTAAAAGAATTTCTTTTTCTAGGATCATCTATTGGTAAAACTAGCATCTTGTTTTCTTTGCACTTACTTTTAAAATGAAGCCTCCTACGGCTTAGGCTGTGACTTTCCATTCAGGAAGACAATCAAAGAAAGACCCCAAAGAAACAGATTACTGACTCAGGAACAACAGGGTAAAAAGAAGGGGGGGCTTTCTTGATCCAAATGATACTGTAGAGGCAACAGTTTGTCTTCAGAGTAAATATTTCTTCTAAAAGAGCAAAGTCAATGGGAGTATAAGCCTGTGCTCGCTCCATTTTGACATTGATTTGGTGCAGCAGGAGAGAGAAAAGCAAGCTTCTGAAAGCACCACAAAAGCAGAAGTCAGCAGATCTTACAAAGACAGATATAATTTCAAAGTACAACACTCGTGTTCTGTATCATTGATTTTTCTTCCAGCATCTATATATCCCAAAAAATATTCCAAGTCATGAAAGAAAAAAGTATGCAAAAATAAAAGAAAGGAAGATTTAGGTGTTGAACCTCTACCTTCTAACTGGGAAATAAAGAACAGCCAACTTGTTCTGTCAAAAATATGTAAGAAAAATAAAGACTTGATATTTTCAGAAAACTGAAATATTCAGCGATGTCCCCCAATACTCTGGAGAACAGTACAGCAACCCAAATCTGATCAAGACTCTAATCACATTGGAAATACTTCAGCAACACCAGTGAGGCTATATTCTCACCTTTCTATGCTGAGGGCAACGCTGAGGCTTCCTAGGCTTACACAGACGGATCATCGCTTTTGCTGCTAGTTTACCTTCCGATGCAAAGCGTAAATATACACATTGTGGTCTACTTTGGTTAATAGAGGCCCTAATTTTGTACAGAGCCTGCATAATACATGAAACTCAGTATATCCATTAATCAAAATTAATTATGTAGTGTAAACAAAAACAAAGCTCTAACAGTTGAATGGCCGCTTGGGTAGCTATCCTGTCAGGCACTCCATCATCTACAACAATAGTGTTGACCTATATGGACAGATGTAAATGCACACATTGTGCATGTCTGCAGCTATTTCCAACTATGATTAACAGCACAAAGACAGCAGATGGAAATTTAGTATTACATTTACATTTTATTAGCTAGGTTGAAGCTTTGATAGGGCTTACAAGTAAAAGGGAAACTACATAAGAGTTGGATGAGAAACTGGAATAAACGAAAGCATGTTCCATATACCCATTACCTCCATATCACATCTCACTATTTTGCTTTTGGGTTGTGGTGGAACATTTATCTTTCCTCCCCCGTTTCATCTTTGCTGTGAATCATAGAAAGATTTGGGTTGGAAGGGACCATAAAGATCATAGAGTTCCAACCCCCCACCATAGAAAGGGACACCTTCCCCTAGACCAGGTTGCTCAAAGCCCCATCCAATCTGGCCTTGAACACTTCCAGGAAGGGGGCATCCACAACTTCTCTTGGCAACACGTTCCAGAATCTCACCACCCTCATAATGAAGAATTTCTTGCTAATATCTAGTCTAACCTCTTTCATTTTCATCCTTTACATGCCCTTGTAAAAAGTCCCTGTCCAGCTCTCTTGTAGGCTTCTCCAGGTACTGGCAGGCTGCTCTAAGGTCTCCGTGGAACATTTTGTTCTCCAGGCAGAACAATCCCAGCTCTCTGGGCCTGTCTTCACAGGAGAGCTGCTCCAGCCCCCTAATCATCTTCATGGCCCTCCTCTGGACTCCCTCCAACAGGTCGATGTCCTTCTTACATTGGGGGCCCCAGAGCTGAGCACACTACTTCACGTGGGGTCTCATAAAGAACAGAGTAGAGGGCAAAAATCACCTCCCTCAACTTTCTGGTCACATTTCTTTTGATGCGGCCCAGAATATGGTTGGCCTTCTGGGCTCCAAGCATGCATGGCCAGCTCATGTTGAGCTTCTCATGAATCAACACGCCCCCAAGTCCTTTGCAGTGTTGCTCTCAATCCGTTCTCCACCCAGCCTGTATCCGTGCTTCGGACTGCCGTGACCCACGCGCAGGACCTTGCTGAACTTCACGTGGTTCGCACAGGCCTACCTCTCAAGCCTGTCAAGGTCCAATAAAGCCAGTCTTATATTTCTTACATAGGCAAACTTTGGGCTTTTTCACCTTTCAGTGTGCACTCAGCTGGGCTGGAGTAAAAGAGCAGGGACCGCATGCATCACAGCTGCAGCAGGGCCCAGCATAGTTGACAGTTTAGGAGACATTCAGTTGAGTTGTGTTTTTTCAATAGCATTTCGGGCTATTTTTTCCTCTTAATAGGAGCTGGTTGCCACTTTTGTTAACAGCACTAATAACAGGTCTTGGTACATGACTCAAAGGCAAATATGACACTATCCACATGCCTCAAAACCAAAAGTGCTGGAAGGATACAATTCTCCTCATCTTCACATCTGTGACCATATATATCCAGGAAACAGTCTGGTAAAGAAACATCAGGGACTGGAAATGAGGTAAGCAAAGCAACTATAGCTAGAAACTTAAACACAATACCAATTCTGAAAACAAACTGGAAAGAACTTTCTTCTTTTAATTAATCTCTAAATCTAGATTTAAAATGGGATGTGTTAAAAACTACTAAGATATTCAATGGCTCAAGCATTTCTTCTACAAAGTGGATAAGAAATGAAAAAAAAAATCACTGAATACTAGTGCACTTTCACATTTATTCCTCACCTCCCACTCAGCATAGCACAATGAACAGTCTGTACTCCCGTTATCCACAAACAGAGGGGAGTTACAGCTCAAGACAAAAAAAAAAAAACCCTGAATTCTGTCTTCCGGTATTTTTGCTATTTAAGTGTTTTTCAGGTTATTCAACTTAAAACATCTAAAATGTGAGTTTTTCAGAGATCAAGCATTAAATCAGTTCCCTAAAGTATTTAAAGGAAATTTAGTCATTTACAGAAAGTAACTTGTGTATCTTGTTCGGTTGTGTGACTGTTTTCCATTATTCACTACTGTATTATAGCCTCCGCTTCCATTTTCTTTTTCTGTCCTTCCTTCTACTGCTTTTTAAACAGAATAAAAACCCAAAGAAAACAAAACCAGTTGGTCAGCTCTTCTTGCTGGCTCAGCATTCCCAGTCAAATTTTCTTGATAACACTGCTCGGAAATTACCCAGAAAAACAAATTTTAATAAGAAATTGCAAAATTGCATAGCCTTTGATGCGTTCTAAGAGGATGCAGGCAGAGTGCCAACAACTTGGATTTCTTTCCTCTTCTACATGGGGTGCTCCTGCAGAGCTCAGGCTCCTGAGCCCACACCCACTGTGGACTACCCAAGAGGGGAATCCCAGAGCTGTTGCAACTTTTTTTCCCACATTGCAGAAGTCCTAGAGCACTCTCATGTTAAGTAACTGACCAGAAACTTAGTTGATTGGCAGTCTTGAGCTCTCAGCAAAACTTAGGGAGCTGGACTGAAACCAAAACCCCCACAGTTTCCACAGCCGAAAGCCAGGCAAGCTCTTTTTTAGTCATGACTTCCAGATAGAAGCCTTAACTACTTTCTCAGACCAAGATATTTTTGAAATTTATGTCTGGGCTGGGCTTGTTAAGTGTGCAACTTCATCTTAAACATCTGCAAACTAAACTAGTTAAATCATTTCAAATCAAATTTATTATTCTCACTTCCACAAGCTATGAAGTTGTACTTTTTTCTGACCCTGAACCTTCTCTCTTCTTCTGGTGCTTCTAAGCATTTTGTCTTCCAGTAACTTAATGTCTTCCTTCTCCTTTCCCTTCTTGCTGATTTGCCCCCAACATTGCATTCTCCAGGAAAAAAAAAATCATGCAAGAAGATTGTATTCTTTTTATTACCCAGAAAAGAAATGAGCTAGAACTGGTACAGATGAGACTGAGCTCTAGTTCACCTGACAAACTAGCTCTTGCTCCTAAGTTCATACCTATGCTATTCTGTTTGTGTCTCACTATGCAGTCACTGTGTGTTGTTTTGTTACATCTCTAAGAAGTACATGCCCATTCCCAAGGGTTTCAGAAAGAGCCGCCAACACAATTGCTCTGTGTGAGGTAGAGGGCTCTTGGGAACATTCAAAAGGACCTGTAAGGACATTTTATCGGGTAGCTCCAGTAGAAAGCTGACTTGACAAAACTCAGTTTAACAAAAGAGAAAATACATAATATTTTAATATTAGTCCACCCAGAGGAAAGACTCTGCCCCAGAAATGCTGAGAACTTTTAAGTGTACATATTAAAAAAACAATCTTCCCCCTCAATGTTGGGATATTTTATTTGGTTGGAGTTTTTTTACTACATATTATGTAATTTAGAGGAAACAGATTCCTCCAATGCTTTGAATAATATCCAATACTGATTTATAAAGATAGCAATGACTTTCAAACATTCAACTACATCATGACATTGCAGAATTCAGTCTCACATAGGTAAGCAGTTATAGAAACAACTTATTCCCGTGATACTTTTGTACTGTCTCGGAATGCCTACAAGGCAACAAACAACCCCAGTGCCTTGTGGTGACACGCCAACAAGTATTACATGCTTTTTTTGTATATTCTACAACTCTTGTTTCTACTTTACTCTAAGAAAAAGCTTTTCTCACTTCACCGCAAAAGCATTGGACAGAGCTATTCATCCTAAATTTGAAAGATTTTGCTGCCACTGGTAAAAAGTTGTAAAGTTGCAATAGTATCACTCCTCCCCTGATTCTGAAGGAGACAGATGTGCTGTGACTTACAAAGTCAAGGGAAAGAAAATCTGAAAGTGACAGTTTGCACTAATAGCAGCTAAATCTTAGCAGCACATATTTCCTTTGGCAGGGGTGGGGGGGAATGGATTTCGCAGGGCTTGTCATAGCGATCTTTTGAAAACTTTATTATTGATGCTCATTTGGAAACTGGGAGTGAAACCCAGACAGGAGCTTTAAACCACAGCAACTACAGGCTTCTGGTAATCAGTATCCCTCAACAGCAAGAAAGTGTTCACTGGGTTCCCATATACTTTTATATTTGTAAAGGAGGCAGCTTGCATTCAATAAGTTGAGAAGACAACTATTAATCTCATTTTACTTAATGATTCCCTCAGGAAATTATTTCTCTTTTGGCAACTAGCAGTGCCAGACAGATATGGATGACTAATGAAGGTCATTTTCTTTCTGAAAGAGACTCTTATTTCTTGTCTGACAGAAAAAGTTAGAAAATTTTGTATAGCAGGCAGAATTTTAAGAAAGAAACAGTGGATTTTTCTTTTTTGTAAAGGAAGTTCTTTACGTTTACAATTACAGACCAAAAGCAGTCACAAACAGGTTTTTACAAACAAATACAAGAACAGGTAACAAAGTAACATTTAATAACCTAAGCATCATAAAGATTTCAGTCTTTGGTTATATTGATTTATTTGGAGAAAGCACCTTCTCCACCTCAGTTCATTTTACTACTTTCTTGCCGAGTAGAAGAGAAAGATTTATACGGGTTTCAAGTGATCATTACCAAAATTATTCTAGTGAAATCTTTATAACTGCAGGTTCTCATAAAATTGCAATTGCATTTCAATGAACCCTTAAAAATAATTCTAACTACTTCAGGTAAAGGTTGTCTCCAAAATACACCTTGTCTACAAAGAAGCAAGTTTGAAAAATCTAAGTTAGTACAAGTAATTCCAAGTAAGTTTCAGTGGCACACTGCAACTTTTTACAGATAACACTCTGTCTTTACACTCAGCCACAGAGACTCTGAAAAAATAGACTTAGTCATTCTATTTAATTATAAGCTTCATTTTCTCTAATAGGATGCTCTTGACAGATACTTAATAGGAAGCTTTTGTTACAAATTGCAGAGGATACAATACACAAGAGCAGAATATCTGTTCCTTGCTAGATAGAAAAGGCTTCCACTTGCAATGACGCAAGAGTCCCACACTATTAATTTTTTCTTTAAGAAAAGCGTTGTGACATGTTTTGAGGTAGTCCATTGTAGCTGCTAGATACACTGTGTCTCAAAGATTACAATCTCTGCACGAAGTGCAAGACTGACAAGGCACTTGAGAACTCAGAATTGGCACAGAGAATAAACTTAAGTCCAGACAAGCAGAGCAGTCCTGAAAAGCTGTGTTATAGTGGACTGCATCATTATTGGGCGTCTATATTTATTCAAACTCTTAGTGATTAATTTTTCTCAACTTCAATACACATTTGTTTCCAACACACAGAAATAGTGCTGGTTCTGCATGGCTGTGCACTTAGTTTTTACATGGCTGTGCCCCGTATCCTGAAATTGGGCCACAGCTGTTTCTTCTCTGCCTCATCCAGTGCGTAAGAGGAAAAAAATCAAAATAAGCATTTTTGGTGACAGTGCAAACCTATTTCACAGTTATGATGAAAACAATCAGGTTTTTTTTTTTTTACTTGTTTCAGTAGGCTAGTAATAGATTAAGAAAAAAAGTATTAACAGAGAGAACCCATGGATTCATTTGGTTTCAATTTCTAGCCACACACTGTCCTTTCCTCAGAATGGATTGCATTGCTATAAGCTAACTCTCAAGTACAAAAATTATCACAGAGCTCTAGTTTCCGTGGCTTGTACTTCTGTGAAACCACTGAAGTCGCAACATATCCCACAGGAAGAAGATTAAAGATTACCGGAACACCTCAGAAGAAAGCAGATTTCTAAGTAAAGGCTGCTGTGATTTACCAGTAACCATTTGTTGAGAAGCTCACTCATCCTTTATTACTGTGAAATAGAAAAATATGGTTTGAGTCTGTGTAATGCCTTTAGTTTCCCAACTATTAAAACAAACCCACTAACAAATCAGATTTCCCAACCACTAGAGACAACAACAATGAAAAAGAAACCAGTTATTTATATAAGCTCTAGCTTATTCCAAAACTCATACTTGAGAGTTTAGAAAATTTAGTATTATATTGGATACCTCGTCCATATCATACATTTACCTTTTCCCATAAATACACTCTTAAATATCCCTTTAGCAATATCAGTAACATTGCTGAGATGAACTTCAGAGTATGAAAAATGTACTGTTGACGTTTTAAAACACCGTTTTATTTTTCTGCATTTTCAGTGATCTAATATTCAGAAAGAAATCTTAAGTCAACGAGTAACCACAGGCGAACTCTGTAAGGTTGGTATTTTAGCCCAAGAGAGAAGAAAGAAAAACGTAGAATTTGAGGTATCCCAGCTTGTTCCGATATTTATTTCTGGATTGCTATTGTTTAAAATACCAAAACTTTACTTGGAACATTCTAGGCTCCATCTGGATTTTAAGCGTAATTTTCTCTTCATCATCTGCAGGACTTCACAAATCCTGACAACTCATCCTGTAATTAGCAACTGGATCTAGCTTGCGTTGTGCTTTTTTGCTTTGCTGAATTGACAGCTTTCAAAACAGCTCTGCAGGGTAGTTGGGGGGCTCTAGGGAAAAGAATATAGACAAAGAACGAATTAGTAGAATAAGCAAAATAAGTAAAAGAATAAGGTGGGAGAGATATTGGAGTAGGGATAGTAAGAGCATATGAGAAAGGAAAATAAGTTTTCAGTCAAATCGCGTGGCTGCTAGTTTCACCTTGCTTCACATCAGAGGACAGTAAGCACTTCCTGGTGCAGACATCTGTAAGTGAATTTAAATTCAGTGATAAAGCACCCTCTTCCATACAAGTTATAAATTCCTTTCATCCCTGAAATAGCTACATTGCTATTTATATAAATGCTTTAAGTAGCAAAGTGCAAGTTGGAAAGAAGCAGCTTGGTGCATATTTTGATGAGGTAGGGACTGGAAAAATTGAATGCCATGAACTACAGCAGCTAATTTAAATTTCAACTAGATCCTAGTTCTCACTAAAATACTAAGTGACAAAATAACGCAGTGCTGCTGTGACACAATCAGATTGAGAATGTTAAAATGGCTGCAGTATCCTAGCAGTAAAATTCACAACTATATCTAAAGAAAGGTTTTGGGGGGAAAAGAAAAACATCTCTGAGGAGAAGTTTCATTGACAAACTCCCAAAAAAACTAAATGAGAAAGAAAAGAGCTGACAATGCTCCCGTTATTCAGTATTTCACTCCTTATGGTAACTTGCCACACACCACTGATTCGCTTTCAGTCCCTGCCTTCTAGGAGGGGAATTTTAAAACACTGCCCAAGGCTAGTGTGCTGCCTGGAGCAACACATTCAAAAAAATAACTCATTTCAGTCTTTCCTCGTGATATAATCTTATTAGACATAAATAATTTAATATTTATTGAAGAAAGAATTAGTATTCAGGTATTCAGTATTTGAATAAAGTGCATATGTTTACACTAGCTTTCTTTGTTATAAATAGTGGTGTACTTAATGTAAAGCAAAGCAATGGGAGTCACCGGTGGTGCCCATGCAGACACCTGAGGTGTGGTACNTGCCTTCTAGGAGGGGAATTTTAAAACACTGCCCAAGGCTAGTGTGCTGCCTGGAGCAAGACATTCAAAAAAATAACTCGTTTCAGTCTTTCCTCATGATATAATCTTATTAGACATAAATAATTTAATATTTATTGAAGAAAAAATTAGTATTCAGGTATTCAGTATTTGAATAAAGTGCATATGTTTACACTAGCTTTCTTTGTTATAAATAGTGGTGTACTTAATGTAAAGCAAAGCAATGGGAGTCACCGGTGGTGCCCATGCAGACACCTGAGGTGTGGTACAGGGGCCCAATCCAAGGCAGAGAACAACAAACCATTCCCAGCTCTCACTGAAGTTCACAGGTCTGTGCTCTCAACCAAATATTCTGTTCGAATTCATGCTGTCTGTATTCACGGCATCCACGTATCATAAGTAAGTTTTAAAAACCTTCACAGTAAAGCCAAAGTTTTTTTAAATCTCGTTTTCAAAAAAGCTCTTGCCTATTTTATTCAGATTCCACCTACTTCCAAGTACTTCCGCAACACTGCTTATATAAAATAAGAAAGGACTTAACATTTGAAACATATTTCTTTTCTTTTGTTTGCAAAAATTTTGGAAACCATTGTAGACCAGAAAATAACATTTATTTGGCAAAAACGTGACAAAATTGATAAGTAATTCTTAGCACCAAATTTATTAAAACCACATTTCCTTTAGTTGTCCTCAATCTATACTAATAATTCACTTCAACGGTCCTGTCTTCACTAACAATGACCATTGAATTATTAAAGCTAGAAGATTGACATAAAGTCAGTACGTGCTTCATTCAATATGCTGTGTAAGGCTTGTGTAAAGAACTCACAGTATCAGCATTACTACAGCATCTATACAGTTCTTTTAGTGAAGTTACATGTATGGTCTGTATTTAGAGTCTCATTGGCATGAGTTGTGTGACTGAAGCTCGTTTTAGGTTCAGTTAAGAGCTTTTAAATGAACAGTGCAAAGATAGCAAAGAGTACAATAAGGGAAGGTGCGAGTTTAAGACAATTGTGCCATTCGGAGTAGTCTCTGAAACTTTGACCTTGTTAAATATCTATCTCGTTCTGTTGTTATTATACGATATTAATAAAGAATGCCTCACTAGTTTTAAACTAAACCAGCAAAATTCTCATGTTAAAGTTCAAGAGATTAACACAGAGTGTCATTAATACACATAATCATAAGTACATAATCACCAACATTATATTGTTTAGCCCCAACTCCATATAAAATGTTTATGTAAGAATGATTATTTNAAATTCTCATGTTAAAGTTCAGAGATTGACACAGAGTGTCATTAATACACATAATCATAAGTACATAATCACCAACATTATATTGTTTAACCTCAACTCCATATAAAATGTTTATGTAAGAATGATTATTTTATTCTACTTATGCCAGGCAATTTCTTTATATAAGCAAAGCCACGTAAAGGAAGACAACCTACTTAGTCCATTTGGTTCCTTGAAACTATCACACCCTTAGTGATCTTCCAGAAAAAAAAAATGGAAATGTATCAACTAAAAATCAATGTTTCCAAAACCAGGCATATAATAAATGAGTCCTTTGGCTCAAATTTGGATTTTTTTCCCTCCCCCACATCTGGCACAATTACAGAAAGTCTTCCCATTATATAGGTCACAAAAAATAATATTCTGGCTGCTCTAGTCAAATCCTAGCCACACAAAGACAGAGAACAGATTCAGAAAGTCTCCAGATGAGCGAGAAAAGGCAACACCACACCTCTATGGACAAAGAAGCACCAGTGGAACAGGATATGACAAAGATGCACACGAAGATTAGTTAACAAGACAACTAGTAACTATGCAAGAATGAATACTGGCTCAAAAAACCCCAGCTGGTGAAAAAGCTAGAACATGACACAGCTTGCGTCATGGAACCCAGATCAAAAAAATGACATTAACTCTTCATTATTGGTGGTGGTTTCAGTTTTGCAGAAACCCAAGGTCTAGCACAAGCTAAGCAAGAAGCTTCGGTGACGTATTTCACTACAGCATGTACGGAGCCTCAGACAAAATCTGGGAAATTGACCTTGTTAATGAAGTGTGCTGCGTGGTTCACAGCCAATACAGCAGACTCAAGGGCACAGACCAATAGTCTTGAAGCTATGTATACCTTGCTTACAGATAAGCATGACTATATTACTGAAGCCATCCTCTCCAACACTGATGGGCTCCACTGCCAATATATCAAAGCTGTTTTAATACGTAATTACAGAGGCAAGTTAAGAAAGAACAAGTCCACATCCGCTGTAGCAATGCATACAATGTGCGTCTTATCGGAAAGATTAGATTTTCTCAGTCTTCCGTAGCCTAATTCTCAAACCATAGAAAGTACCTCTCAGTGGTGTGATTAGTCATCTAGCTGCATTTGTATCTCAGAAGATAAAGGAGTTTTTCCCTACTACATACCACGGTACCTTAAAGAGATCTGCAGTTGAGGGAGTCAGGCAGAAAACTGAAGAGAAATAATGATTCTGCAGGGTGCTGTATTACTTAAACAGTTACATTAACAATGCTAAACTGACAAACCCACACTAATAGTTGCACCAGGTATTACATTTACTAATTGTTCAGGCAAGAGTCCAGCTCCTGTAGAAAACAACCTAAAGACTTAGCAAACCCTTAGTATTCAGACAAATTACATAAATTCCCCTTGTGGTGAAGACAATGCTTTTAGCCAGTGGTACTGAATGTAATCCTGAAAGCTTTCTAAGTCTTCTCTGCCCTTTCTTATCCCTCACACTAACTAATCTCCATGGGATTTTGGAAAATGGTTTAGTATATGTAAGACAGCATTCAACAACCAGACATTTCTAAACTGGTACAGTTACTTCCCCAGCCACTGCAATTTCAGAAATCCCAATCTCATTAAGAAGCCATGAATGTAAAACGATGACATGAGGATGTCGCACCACAGTAACCAACCCTCTTTAGAAGCATAGGGTGGCTCTATGTAAGGGGGGTGGGATTTGTTTGGGGGTTTTTTGCAAGTCTGCTTTCAAGCAGATGCTCAGTGTTTATTTTCAAAGCACGGCTAGGGGAAAAGGGATAGAGTATTAAATTTATTTGTACTACTGCGTGACTGCAGAATACGAGAGGAAGAGACTTAACACAGTTACGCTTAATTTCAGGAAAGGACTGAACTATTCTAGTCTAGGAAGAAAAATATGGGTATGGTTTATTCCGGGATTTTGCCTTCCTTGCCCTCCCCCATTAAATCAATTTTGTTCATCTTAATTCTAGGCCTTGCAAGATCCAATTTTTAAAAGCATGCAAAAAGCTTATATAAGCAATTATGCAGAAGTTCAAGAGTGATAGTGATGGATGGGCACATAATTGCAGCAGGTTTTGTTTTTAACTTACATAATTTACAAGTTTGTTTGTTTTTAACATTTTCTTATAATTATTGTCATTACAGCCACTAGCTCATTTCAAGAGAGTTCTTATGACCACAGCTAGGGGAAGCACTAGTTAGGCAGTAACTTTCCATTATTTACGCCATATGAGAAACATCAATACACAGGTCCAAACATATAGTTTTCATATTTACAAGAAGAAATATTAAAGATATTGAGTTTCCTTCCAGCTGTTTTACAGCTCACTAAATCAAATGTATTATCTTTTGATTGAAATTCTTACTATTAAATTAAGAGACTTTTTGCAGCATTCTTGTTCCTTCAGAACAGATGTTGGATCATGCAAGTTCAGTCCCATAAAATATGGTAAAGTCACACCTGCAGCAGTAAAACACAGTGGCAAAAAAAAAATCTAAAAGCAGTTGGTGCAAAAAGACCAGAAACATAGGGGATAGATCTTGATAATTGCATAAAATCACTTTTTTTTTCCAGTCTCCTCATCTTCAATTTTGACGTTGGAGAACACTATATAGAAGCAAATCATATGTAAAGATAAATAGAAAGAGGGAGTCTGTAAATAACAGTGTAACAGTAGACGGAAAAGTAGACTACAGTGGAATTCTCCTCAGGCATAATCTCAATTTTACTGGTGTTTTAAACTGGAGTTTAAAGAATTAAGAGTTTAGAGGCTCAGCTGTGGCTCTAATAAGGGCTAATGAATGTTTTCTGATCCTGATTCAGGTTTATAATAACTTCACTATCTCTGTGTGGATTAACAAATATTGGCTGAAACTGAATGCAATATCTATCGACAAAATGATGCACAGTTTTAAACAATGGGACAATAAATCTTCCAATAAGTTTAAAGAGGTCAAAATAGGCATTGCTTATAAACCTTAACAAGATATGACATGATTTTGATTTTACTTCAAGCCAAAGTGACTGTTTCAGTCAGACAAAATATTTTAGTCTGTTGGCAAATATTTAAGTAATATCTACTATTTACTTATGCTTGTAACTGTACCAGAGCCCTCTGAAATACAACATTCACATAGAGATAAATACATATATATATTTAAATCAGAGCTGGCAAAATACTGCAAATTGAGCTTTCAATTTACTTTAAAAGCACTTCACCAGCTCCGCCCAGGTAGCTTTGCCAAGGCTGACAAGCGGAATTGATGGCACCTATCCAAAACCTAGGCAACAATTCGGTTTCTTTTGTGAAGCCAAAATGGTGAATATCAATGAAGCTCCAGATTTGTGTTTTTAAGTGTCTTCTGTCCTTTCACTATTGTGCGATTTACAGTTGACCAGAAAAGACTGACTTCATTTAGGGGGAACATCAGACTTTGTGTTGAAACACCAACCTTCAACTCTTTGTTCTGCAATTTACTAGTGGTAACTTAAGTCCAGTAAAGATACAGTAATGTTTTTCAGTAGCTTTTTTCCCTGGCTACAAATTGACTTCTACATGGCTTTTTAAAAGCAGACAAACAAATTCTAACCACTTAAAGCCCTTCATCTGCATACACCCACATCTATATTCATATCATTATACTGCAAGCCTACTATATTTTTGCAGCATTTTTGTTTATACAGAATCCAAGTCTCCTCTGACTCAGTTCTGTAGCTGCAATGAGAAAATGCTCATATTATAAGTCTGTACAGTAAGACAACGATCCCCCTGTGTTTCATATCACAACTCTCTTGTGCTATGCTGAGCTCTCAGTGCCTTATCTACTTCAATTACAATGTCAGAATCCAATTTTATTAGATCTTGTGAGTATATTAGTGTCATATTTCAGTTAGCATCTGCCTATAGTTGCCCCAAACTGAAGTTACCAAATGACAATAATCTTTTTGCTTTCTTTATGTGAGAAAAAAGAATGGCTGGCTGGGGTGTTTTGCCATTACAGAGCTTAGCTAATTTTCATGTTTCNTTCAGTTAGCATCTGCCTGTAGTTGCCCCAAACTGAAATTACCAAATGACAATAATCTTTTTGCTTTCTTTATGTGAGAAAAAAGAATGGCTGGCTGGGGTGTTTTGCCATTACAGAGCTTAGCTAATTTTCATGTTTCAAACTTCATCCCCACATTACTATGGGCAAGATAAGACAAAACTGATTTAAATACATACATGTTATAAACGCATAGTTCTCTGTCCTGAAAGCCCTATTATTCTGAGTGGTACAACATGAATAAAATCGTATGCAAGTAGAAGTGTACAAACTTTACAGTGAAACTCCTACAATAGAAGTGTGCAACCTCTAAACCTAAAAGCTCAAGGACATAGGACTGGTTAGTGATCTCAACTAGACTGAAAGAAAAGAAAAAGCAGCATCTGTTTGGATATTCATTTATCCCACCTTATTTGTGTGTTTAAAGGAAGGAAATTGTGAAATGGCTCCTTGAACCAGGGTCTGAAACTGTATTTTCACGTTGTTTTTTCTGCATTGTAGTGTTGCTGTTATGAGCATACATGACGTACTTGTGTATCGCATGAGATCGACAACTGGAGAAAAGATACAGCTATCAGTTTTAAAATAAGCCAACAGTGGCCAATAGATTTAAGTAGTAACTAAAATATGCATGGTAAACTCCAAGTTCTTATTTCTTGAATGTCATACCAACATCAGCTCAAAGAAAATCATTTAAAGGCCAATTGATTAAAACTCATGTTAGTAGTAGTGAAAATTTGGTTTAAGATTTAGAAAAATAACAGTGTGGCAATTTTGACAGGAACCTACTTCTGCTACAGAGTAATTTCTGAGTGTAATGAAATTTTCCATTAGCATTCCAAGGCTTCAGTAACACACTTTAATTTACTGATTCCCTTCATAAGCAGCTCATGTGGGAGGTTAGGATCTAGTACTATCCTCTGCAAAACCCTCTTCATTTTCATTTCAAAGATTGATTAGGTTTCTGGGAAGATTACTTCCCAGGTTGGGTCGTCCCCCACCCCCTCGCTATTCCACCTGCCTTTATCACTGAATTTCTACAGACAATGAAAGGTTGTTTTAGTTCACAAATGCAAAGCCAAGTTATGCGTGACAAGTCAATGACAACTTTCTTAACAATGCTTTGTAATGGTTAATAGGTAAGTAAATTAATATAGATCTTAAGTAAAAAAACACTACTGATTTCTAAATAGCCAATAAGGCCAAATCCCAATTTCCTGATTAAATCTCTTCCCTTCAAACACTTCTGAAAAAAACATTGCAATATGAGTTAAAACATCACAGATTCTTTTATATCACAACCTTTAAAAGAATAAGCATGTTCAGCTGTCAGGTGTAGGACAGACCAATACTGTTGTGGGTGTCCGCTGTGGACTGATTAAAAAGAAGATGCAAGCGAGTCCCTTCAGGCAAGTAGAAGAAACCTCACATTTGCAGGCCCTGGTCCTCAAGGGGGACATTCACCTGAATACCTGCTGGAAGGGCAAGGCATAAGCATTGCGTGGAGGGCTCAATAGCAACCTCCTGACACAAGTGATACAAGAGCTGGGGAGTGCATGTGCTCAGTGAGCCTCACACTGGACAGGAGGCGATAAAGAAGATGGAACCAGACTAAACTCAGGTGTCCAGGGAAAGGACAAGAGTCAGTGGAGACAGCTGAAATAACTGAAATTCCATCTGGTCATAAAACAAACAAAAAATGCTTTTCATTGGAAGAGTGGTCAAACATTAGACCAGATTGCCGGTTCCCATCCTTGGAGTTATCCAAAGCCTGACCGGACAGAGCCCTGACCAACCTGCTGCCGTTGACCTTCCTTAGAGCAGGGAGATTGAATTAGATAATCTCTAGAGGCCCATTCCAACTTCAGTGACTCTGTGATCAATCCAACCTAGACAGCCATCTTTCAATGATTAGAGTGTATGTATAATTATGATCCCAGGGAATATATTCCCCAGACCTAGTGTTTCCACTCTAGATATTAATTATATAGCTATCTATATTGTACATGCAGACTTAGTGATTCCTGTAACAATTTACCATGAACTTTCTTCACTTAGTTTTCCTCTTAATCTTGATAATGTTTAACACTGAGCAATACATAGAGTTAAAGATAAATGTTTTTATTAATTCATACTGAGCTCTTTATAATGACAACAGCAGAGAAAACTTGACAAGCTTTTGATTAATAGACACAGGCTGCCTATAGGCATCTCATTCCTTCAAATCTGTTATGACATCACTTGCAGTTGCACCATGCTAATAACGCACCTTATTCTTGGCCTCATTTCTCTCAAGATAGATTGTTAGGAGCAGATTTGCTTTTAATATACCTATGTATTAGTCTTAATTTGTCAGTCCCCTGCACCAACAATTATGACTTAGTCACCTGAAGTGGCCTTAACAGCATGATAGGCTAGGCTGAGCTCAGATGCCACAAAAATTGCTAGAAAGGCAAGCTTAGTTGCACTCTGACCCATCAACATCGATGGATAAAATGTGCAGCCATAGTAAACGTGTCCAAGCATGGAACATGACCAGAAGCCAAGAGGATATTTTAGTTAAGAGGAGTTAATTCATCAGCTTCAGAAAGCTTTAGAGCCTATGGGAGTGTCACAACCAAACTTCAATTACAGCAAAAAAGGCTCAAGACGAACAAGTGGCATTTTAAAAAAAAAAGTTTTTTTTAACTCATCCAGCCATTGAGAACCTGCATATTATGACTGTTCTTTGCAGTACATTTTAATGAGTTCTTTGATTTGGGGCCAGGGCCACAGAAAGAAAACCAGAAATTCAGGAACAGATCCAGCACGCTTTCACTAATTCAGTTAGTACATTAATTTCAGTGGTATGCTCACTGACATCTATAACAGTCTACATTTGCACATAAGCATGCACGTTGATTTGCCCCTAAAGAGTTAGATAAAACAGTTTCCCCTACAGGTTAGGTGCCTTAGGGGGTATCCCTCCATTTTTGCTGTAAAAGTAAGAGATCAAAATAACCTATTCTGTACCTCAAAAGTAAAATCTATATTCTGAAATGCCAGCTGCTACGTAGAAACTTTTGTCAGCCATTGAGAAACATTAGATAACACGAGTGAAGAAAAATACAGGAATATATTTATATCTTCCCTGAAACAATTACTGCATAATTCACAAAAGTTTTGTATGATGCAATCCGATTCCCACCGAATAAGTGAAAATGCACAGACCTATTTCCTCCAAAATGTAAAGACAACTCCAATATTTAACTTCCCTGATGTTGCAATATATAGAGTTCAACGAAAGTTCACAAGAACTTTCAGACAGGAAGATTCAGTACTAGAGAGAGAGAAAATGCTGGCCTCAATTAAACGTGAGTTTTGTCAACAGACCCAGGATTTCGCTTAAATGTTTTTCACAAATATATTAATTTTTAGTTATGAGATTCAAAACCATGTTCTTTAACAAATGCAGAAAACAGGTTTTACTAACAAAGGGAAACCAATAATTAGTGAACGCATTTGAATCAGTCCTCCACATATCTTTTAATCACGGAATGAAGGAACAGTCAGTCTATCAACATTCACAGACTGCGAGTTACCCAACACTTCAAATGAAGCCATATGAAAATGAGCCTAAAAGTCACAGAAATTCTTTTTTCCAGCAGCATAACACACAGTTACACACTTCTGTTTGACTTTTATTAGCAAACAGATTCTGAAAAATCCAGCAGGGTCTACGTGACCTTGATGATCACGTCCAGTCACTAGGAAACAGAAGGCGGATGCAAAGCTAACTCAGTTTGCACTACACTTGCTTTAATTCGCTGCAGCAGGTGGTAGACAGGTTGGCTGGCAAAAGAAAGGAACCTGGAAATTGTATTCTATCTTATGGAAAACACAGCTGTGATGGAGCTCAGCATGTTATGACAATGCTAATACAGATCAACAGGAGCTCACTATTAGCCCTCCTTCCTCACAATGAGGAGAAAGAAAACCAAGGCTCGGCATCCACCAAAAAGATGACAAAACATGTGCATCTCCTTTGGCTAATAGCTGTTCCTGAAGTCACCTTTGAGTTGTAATGGAAAAAAGGTCATCTGTCATGACAAATATTATTCAAGATTTTTTGATTTAAAGACTTTAGAATAATAATCTTAACGTCTCTAGATATTACCAATGTACTCAAGAAACATTAGGAATGAGAACTGGAAGCTTATATACAATAAGCAATCACGTACTGGACAAGCAGTTTTGGCCGTTTTTAGAGAAACCCAGCTAGACACTAGCATTTTAACAAGTCGTGAAGAAATCCACGCAAGCACTTTTCATCTAACATGTTTTATTGTACATGCCTATCAAACTCTCTCTTCACATAGCACTCCAAATCTAAAGAGAATGAACATTTTTTTCAAATGCTTTCTTATAGTTCTTTGAAAGTAAAACCAACGTTCTAAATATGCAATTTCCCCAGTTCCAGTCATGACCACCTAAAGTTTAACTAGTACTCATATTCTCCGGCAAATTTTTCTTCTAACATCCAANCGTTTTGGCCGTTTTTAGAGCAACCCAGCTAGACATTAGCATTTTAACAAGTCGTGAAGAAATCCACGCAAGCACTTTTCATCTAACATGTTTTATTGTACATGCCTATCAAACTCTCTCTTCACATAGCACTCCAAATCTAAAGAGAATGAACATTTTTTTCAAATGCTTTCTTATAGTTCTTTGAAAGTAAAACCAACGTTCTAAATATGCAATTTCCCCAGTTCCAGTCATGACCACCTAAAGTTTAACTAGTACTCATATTCTCCGGCAAATTTTTCTTCTAACATCCAATGTTACAAGGCGAGCATTTTCATGCAGCTCTCTTTGCATATCTTATTTTAAAATACAAATTACTTCACATTTAAGCACAGCACTTGGATAGATAATGTAGCACAGTCTATGGAGGGATTTCTATAGACGGTTTCTTAACTGACTCCGATAAGTCTTCTGTGAAAGTCGTAACACTGGGTGTGTTTGACAGTGCAATTAAATGGAGAAGCCAGTTTATTGCTATGACTCCATTCTCCTATCGCACAGCCTGATCCTGCCAACAAAGTCAACTAAATACTCCCTGGTACAGTATTTCAGCAAGAGGGGTGCACATTTATTGTTAACTAGAACAATACTGTATTCATTAGCTGAATCATAGTGCTAACACAGAATAAAAACCCGTCCACGTAATCATCACATTTTACCACATTACAGGAAGACCAACTCAGACGATAGTGATGCATGGAAGTTATAAAGTCTATAATTAATTTTTTCTTCCTGGCAATAAATCTTCTAGTTTTGAATGATACCATACTACACTCCTGTCAAATGGGATCCTATTTTATGCAGCCAAGAGCTTAAGAGAATCACAGAGCTAGACAAATGAAAGATATACTTATGACAAGAATCATAAGTAACAGATGCAAAATCTCCACCAGTGACTCAAACACTTTCATCTTGTCCAATCCTATCCAGTTTCAAAACCCATTTAATGTACTCATGCAATTGATGGTATTTGTCCAAACTATCCTATAGACAAATCTGTGCTGTATAGTATTTTTTCTACATTTCATCTTCCCAGGTCAAAAAAGGCATCACACATCATTAATATTAGTCTCCTGAGTCCCCTTACACTGTCTTCAGCAATATAAAACAAAAGAAAATAAAGCTACATCAAAATCTATACTTAGTCCACTGAAGTAATAGAAAGCCTTTGCATTCTTTTGGATGTTTTTTCATTTGCCTACCCGTTGGGGACAATCTTTGTCATACGGATTTATGAGCACATTAGTTATAATAATTCTATTTTGTATTTTATCTTTGCAGGAAGGGTATTATAAGCTGTTCCAGTCCTCTGAAGGCATTAAAAGTTTTATGCTTTCGACATATCTTATTTGCCTAAGAATAATTTTTAGCAAGATAACCACAGGCTCCTTTGTGTTGGAATATTAATATTTAATGTATGCTTGGACTCATGACCTCCATATTTGTTTTAAAGCGAGATTAGGACATTAATGCTTGTGAAGAATCCCACAGTGATGTCGGCAGGGAGTGCTTAAGCACTACTGACATAACATTGTGTCACTCATAGCTCTACTTAAGTTTCCTTTTTGTGGAAGGCATTCACTGAAAGGCTTCCAATAGTTGCTGCTTGCTCACACTTGCTCTGGAGAGAATACTTTTGACACTAAAAGCAAAATGTCTCCATTCATACTACCTGTGCAAACATCACCCTCTCTGGGCTAAACATCAGCAATAGTATCATAGAAAAAAAAGAAAATTTTTAATTCAGTCAAAATGAGCCGGAAGCAAAGACTTGTTGTTTACAGGCTTTAAACTAGCTTCTTTTGCCTCAAGTAAATAGTTATGTGAACAGTTCAAGCCGGCAGATCTGAGTTAGTGACCTTTTACAGGGGACCAGGTGTTAAAACAAGAGCAAGTTCCATTCTGCCACTAACACTAACACCTCATGTGCCCACAGGGCAAGTAGATTTACCCTGCAAAAGTAAGCAGACAAGTAAAACGCTACCAATAAATATATACAGCAGCACGCAACTCCAGACAGACAACAGCAGTCAACGTATTCTCAAGATGGGAACACATTTATATGCTGAGACGTATTAATGCTATTAAGCATTTCCAGGAAATGGAAGTTGACTTCTTAGCACATAGGATGAAATTGTCAAACCTACTGATAAAAACATTTCAATCCTTTCAGAGGGAGGAAGTCTGGCCGNCAGAAGTAAGCAGACAAGTAAAATGCTACCAATAAATATATGCAGCAGCACGCAACTCCAGACAGACAACAGCAGTCAACGTATTCTCAAGATAGGAACACATTTATATGCTGAGACGTATTAATGCTGTTAAGCATTTCCAGGAAATGGAAGTTGACTTCTTAGCACATAGGATGAAATTGTCAAACCTACTGATAAAAACATTTCAATCCTTTCAGAGGGAGGAAGTCTGGCCGTAAAATTGCAGATGGTTAAATCTAAATCTATTTAAAATTCTAATGCATTTTGCAAATTTTGACTGCATTTCTTTTTCATCGGCCACCACAGTTTCTACCAAATGATTTTGCATTCAAAGTGTGCGTATGAGTGTGACTTCCGCTGAAAACAGCCTTCCTGTAAAATACTATACAAAATATGGAATGTGTACTCGTATATAGTATAAACTTTGTAAAGGTTGACTGAGTTAGGCATAAGTAGTTCCACAACAGAATTTTTGACATACTAGCTTTTTTCTCTCTGAAGGAATAGCTAAATAGAACATTTCAGCTGAAAAAGCGAGACTTAAAAATAAATTCAGTCATCAGCCAAATGCATTTTGGCTAATATTACCTTCCAAAGATTTAACAAACATTGCACATGTTCCAGTCAAAGATTAAAAAGTTAAACTTCATTAAGGTAAAGTTACAAATGTTTGCAAACAGGCAGTCATTATGGAGCTGTCAAACCAAACAGACTTTAATGGAAATTAACTATTCAGCCACTCTAATCCTAATTTCCCCAAGACAAGTACAACATATCATCACAAAACATACATCCCTAGAGTTACGACCACAGAAAAATAGATTAATACTTTAGGGCAGTTGAAAACAATTCTGTTAGAATGTCAAATAACATTAAGTGCAAATTTTGGCTTGCATACAAGAGAAATAAAATACGAGTGATGTGCTATGGATCACTATTAATTTCTTCTAGATTTGTTTTTCTTATATGTCCATGCTGATTAAAATTAGTATTTGGGAAAAATACTGTACCAGAACAAATGCCAGCAAAGTAACAGCACCAAATGTCATTCTAATCTGTCGTATTTATGAAAGCCAAATTCTCCAAAACGCTACTGCAAAAATTTAAAAGCTATCAGGGAAAGGCAATGGAGAAACATTTGTTTTCGTAAGGAATGGATTTAATGCTTATTTTCTTCTGTTTTAAAAAGTCCTTTAGTATTACATCAGTTACAGTCACATTTAAGAAGAACTCGTTCCTCAGAGGTACGCTTCTAGCCTATTAGCACAAACCACTGTCCTGATCAATATTACACGAACATTTTCATTGTCAGCTCAAGCTGACTGAAAAAATAAATGCTTTCATCTCTCTTTTCAAACTTCAGTGTGCTCCCCTCATCTTCCTAATCTAATTCCTAATGTCTGTAATCAAAAGATTTCAGTGTTTGTCTTTTACAGAACCCACAAGGAAGTAGATCAAGGCATATAAACAAAGGTTGTGTGTACTTTTGTCCTGCTTTGTTGTTCTGATCAATATTCAGTATAGTGATACCTTTCTTTTCCTCCAACTTTAAGTTTCTTAGATGATTTATTCTATTGATGAATGATTCCTGTATTTGAAAACTAACTTCTTATTCACTCCGAGCTCAGTTCAAGTTGCAAAATACATCTTCAAAGACATTCTGTATATCAGAAAGATATGAAGGCCCTCACAGGAGCAAGGTCTAAATAATCTTTTGGCTTATCCTTATTCAGGTAAATTGACTTTAACGAAATCCCATGTGAAAGTACAGCTATTTATACTTCTGATACAAAAGTGGTTTCTACAGAATAATCTACACCAGCTACATGAACTAGAACTTATGTAAATGATAAATGAGTCAAGATGAAATAATATCAAAGAAGTCCTTACTGTCTTTTTTTGCGCTGTTCCCAGAAATGGGAGAAAATGGGATAATCAGTCCTGGGGCAATAGTACTCAAATTAATGTCTTCCCTACACGTAAAATATATTTCTTCATAGCTTTTTATTCTGCAATGATATAAAAATATTTATTTTTGACTACACTTCTGAGGTTTATTGCATCCAATTTACCAATACCCTAAAATGTCATTTTCAGTGAAAAAACGACTTTTGTACCTATAAGAAAAAAGTCTAGCAACAGATCTATGCCGTTGCTTTCCATCTTTTCTTCTTCGACCACGTAAATTGTAATGCTATTGCTTTCATTTACTCTGCTTTCACCTGTTTCTAAAGATTCTAATTTTGCTTTTCCTGTACTTGAGGGAAGACAAATCACCTTCATTTCCAAATCATGACATGGTATCGTTGTACGTGGTAAACTTATCACAGGAACATTGTTCCCTTAACTTTCTAAGCACTGAAAGCACACACGCTTGCAGTCTTCACATAGCAATATTCCAGGCATTTTACGTGCAGCACATAGCAGAACACTTGACTGGTTGTTATATTTAGCATGCTTTGATTTTTTTGAAAGTTAGGCCCAAGTCCTTCTACCAAAAACGTGTCCATTTTCTACTGCGTCTGGTGGCTTCAGTTTTGGATATGCCAAGCGGCTGCAGGATTTTCTCACNCGATTTTTTTGAAAGTTAGGCCTAAGTCCTTCTACCAAAAACGTGTCCATTTTCTACTGCGTCTGGTGGCTTCAGTTTTGGATATGCCAAGCGGCTGCAGGATTTTCTCACAGGGACTGAGGGACATGCTGAGCACCTCAGAGTCAGACTATGGGCCTATTTCTTTTCTGGTTTTCTTACTGTAGAGTGTTTTTATGGCTTTCATCTTTGCACAGCTCATCCCTTCATAGTTTAATGACACATTTCCTGTATTTCCCATGACAGTTAAGCTTCAACTTAGTCATCTATTCCTTTTTTTGTCTTCAAACCTCCATTTCAGTAGAGGTTCTTCATTATAGATTTTTTTCTACATTCTTCACAATACTGCTATGGCTTCTATAGAGACTACGTTAATGTCTAGATCTGTAAGTAGCAGCAGCTGGGCTAGGGGCAGTTCAGCACAACCCGGTCCAACCAACTGAAAATTCCAGTCAGTTCTCCAGCCACTAGAAGCTTGTCCCATGCAAGCTCAGGTCCCAGGACTGCCTCGCTCTGCAGGCAGAGAGCAAGTAAGAGCTCCCTGAACAGGAGCTGCACCAACTCTGCTGCTCCAAATGCCTTAAGCTTTATTGGTACTGCACCTCCCCGTCAAAGAAAACTCACTAAATTTCACTTTCATTCTTTCCAGCAGCATTGAGAGGCCAAATATTTGCTGTAATTAAAGATTTGAGAACTGGGGCAATGCTGATGTGAAGACACAGGGAGCAAGGAGCATGTTCATCCAAACCATAGGACATAATTGTTCTCACTTCATGCTCAAACTGCTCCTGGAGTTGCTTTCAAAACCACAGGGTCTATCTAGAAGCTAAGCTCCTGCCCTGAAACTGCTTATGCAGTGTTTTTATTGCAGATGCTTATGCACAGCCCCTCAGCAGAAATGCAGCAACCAATGTTTGTCCATTCCAGTACAAAGCAACAAGTCATAGAAGAGCTAGAAGAGCTCCTCTGAGTATTCAGTTTCCTACAAGAAAATCGTGCACTTCAGCCATTAGTAACACAGGTAGAGAAATCAAACTTCTTTATGC
>VZSC01010935.1:273591-291579 GCA_013398225.1 Steatornis caripensis
ATTTTTTTGAAAGTTAGGCCTAAGTCCTTCTACCAAAAACGTATCCATTTTCTACTGCGTCTGGTGGCTTCAGTTTTGGATATGCCAAGCGGCTGCAGGATTTTCTCACAGGGACTGAGGGACATGCTGAGCACCTCAGAGTCAGACTATGGGCCTATTTCTTTTCTGGTTTTCTTACTGTAGAGTGTTTTTATGGCTTTCATCTTTGCACAGCTCATCCCTTCATAGTTTAATGACACATTTCCTGTATTTCCCATGACAGTTAAGCTTCAACTTAGTCATCTATTCCTTTTTTTGTCTTCAAACCTCCATTTCAGTAGAGGTTCTTCATTATAGATTTTTTTCTACATTCTTCACAATACTGCTATGGCTTCTATAGAGACTACGTTAATGTCTAGATCTGTAAGTAGCAGCAGCTGGGCTAGGGGCAGTTCAGCACAACCCGGTCCAACCAACTGAAAATTCCAGTCAGTTCTCCAGCCACTAGAAGCTTGTCCCATGCAAGCTCAGGTCCCAGGACTGCCTCGCTCTGCAGGCAGAGAGCAAGTAAGAGCTCCCTGAACAGGAGCTGCACCAACTCTGCTGCTCCAAATGCCTTAAGCTTTATTGGTACTGCACCTCCCCGTCAAAGAAAACTCACTAAATTTCACTTTCATTCTTTCCAGCAGCATTGAGAGGCCAAATATTTGCTGTAATTAAAGATTTGAGAACTGGGGCAATGCTGATGTGAAGACACAGGGAGCAAGGAGCATGTTCATCCAAACCATAGGACATAATTGTTCTCACTTCATGCTCAAACTGCTCCTGGAGTTGCTTTCAAAACCACAGGGTCTATCTAGAAGCTAAGCTCCTGCCCTGAAACTGCTTATGCAGTGTTTTTATTGCAGATGCTTATGCACAGCCCCTCAGCAGAAATGCAGCAACCAATGTTTGTCCATTCCAGTACAAAGCAACAAGTCATAGAAGAGCTAGAAGAGCTCCTCTGAGTATTCAGTTTCCTACAAGAAAATCATGCACTTCAGCCATTAGTAACACAGGTAGAGAAATCAAACTTCTTTATGCGCCAAGGACCTCATTAAGATAGAAAAGGAGAAAGCATTATAAAATAGTAGTTTTAAAGACTGGGGAATCATACAGACGAAGATTGAAACGGATTTATTGTGACACGAAACAAGCCACTTTAAACAGGCACATTCCACTCATGTCCTGAAAACATCAGATTGAATGCGAGTGAGAAGTGAGAAAGTGACAGCAGCATTTTCAGAGCTTAAATCCAATTTTTTCCACACGAAGTAAAACTAAACTAGGAATAAAATTAAGCAGTGGTTGAAAGAGGTCATCTGTAAAGCAAAATACACCACTACAGCTGGTACGTTTAGAGAGGTTTTTTTCCATAAAAAACCTAAAACATGCAAATTTAAGGAACAAATTAAATACATCTGAATACACCTGAAGTAATATTTGTATTAACATTTCAACAACAGATGTTGCAGCATAAAACAATTATGACAGACCCAGTTACTTCCCTGAGTCCCCGTACTTGCTCCAAGTCTTTGTTATTAAGATCTACAACACAGTATTGCTCCAGTGCTGAAAGCATAAGGTTTAAAAATGATGCAAAGGTGGTGATTCTAGAGCAAGCTTTCAGTCAGGACAAGGATGACAGCTTGATCACACAAAACTGCCCAGTGTAATGGAAATGATTCCAATATGATGGCAACATTACGTGAAGACCATATATATGTATATATGCGTATGTATATATCTATCTCGTAAAAATATTACTATTCCCTCAGACAAACTTTTCCTGACCTATTCAGGCCAGTTTGAGAGTTGCTATGCTAGCAACAAGGCACAGAACAGCTGCACCAGAAGAGTTGTTTCATGAAAATAACTTGGAAGATGTTAGGTAACATTAACAAAGAAGTCAATAAAATGCTTCTGAGTAGAGTGGTTAAGTTAATCAGCAAACAACCTAGCTATCCTGCAAACAATAATTACTAGTATGAACTTCACCTTTGCAGTAACTTAACACATTGTAAGATTCTTTAAACAGGGCTGACGTACTTTATTTTACAAAAAGTTCATTAATATGTTACTTAGGCTTTTTGAAGTTAACAGAATGCTTTTTGAAGCCAGCAAGCGGGAATTTAAAGTTACCCAGAACACTGCCCTAATGCTATAGACAAAATTCATATGATGTAGGAGGGTTGCCCATAACTTCACAATAAACCCTACACCCCTCTCTTCCTATTTCTGCATTTGAAAAAATGAGTAGTTCCACACTTACTTGGGATGGAACAGCTGAGTAACTGATAAGAACCAGATTCACTTCATACTCTTGACACTTCTTTAGCATCTTAGAGCATGTAGGAAATTACTCAATTGTATCATTAAAGCTCATGGAATAGGCAATATTAGAGCAATAAGGCAGCAGAGCACACCTAAACGAGCTAAATCATCCTTGTTTTGGAAATCATTTGATAATGACAGTGAAGCTTATAAAGTACAAGCTGTCCTCTGAAGCCGAACAGGAGGCTGTATGATAGCACATAGAACTCGAAGAGATTAAAATAACATATTTTTACTACGTAACACAAGCTGTCCACATTTGTTAAGTTTGACAGTTGTTGTAGAAAAAAAAAAGTACCTGGGAAATGGCCTGGAATCTGAGGAGGAAGAAAAAAAGTTAGGACAGAAAAGGAGAGAAGAATACATGAAGCGTCTTTCACCCCAAGTTTTAAGTACTTCCTCCCTTACACTATTTTTGGCAGGGGCAAAGATTAGAAAATTAACATCACATCGGAGTAATTATGTATTCTACATCTAGACAAAGCGCCTGATCTTAACAGCACTTACGCTGATTAACTTGTATGTATAACTGAAACTGAGTGTCAGTATTCTTCAGTCAGTGTTAATAAAACAGGTAAGGGAAAACTGCACGCAACTGAGTTAATTAATCCTAGAATCAGACCTGATCATAGGCAATCCAAACTGAATAGCTTCTCAGATCTATTTTACACTAGTTCTTACGAAAGTAAATGGAAACATAATTGATATGAATTAAACATTTTCATTTCACATTACTAAGCATTCACCCATGAAGCTCATTCCTCATCCCATGGGCTTCAATTGCAGCAGTGCCTGCTTAATAAATGAGCGCTAATTATTCAAAATTACGAAGAAATGTAGTAGTCAGCATGTACTCCCCTCTTTCACATATATTTGGACCATATAACAGTCTGCCAACCAATATAAAAGAGGGTAATTACAACACATAGGTCAACAACGCAGGAACAGTAGTGCTAGTAGCTGTATCTGTAGGACTAATTACACTGATCTTTAAGAAATACAGGCTCAGAGCTGGAAAAACATCCTCAGAAGTTGTGTTTTACAAAGATCAATAAAGTTATTGCTATTCCTTCAAGTAAAATATTTGTAACTTTCCCATAAAAGACGCAAGTATACATACAATATCTCTCAAACAATTTTCATACAGAACTACAAACTGAGCACTTGAAATTATCAATTGCTGTAAGTCTTACGCTGTTTCTTAACATTACTTAAAAACAGAATAGATTCATTACTATGACCTAATTAGACAGTTAGTCAGAATCATCTGATAAGTATCACACTATCCCCACTGCTACCGAGTCCTCCCAGCATGCTATGCCCAACAAAATGAGATGCTGAGAAGATGAGAAAAATCAGTCCTAAGGGTTTTTTTTAATCACCAAATGCTTTCACTACCTTTAATTATTTTACTCTAACATAACACATGTTAACATATCACATAATTAAAATAATTCATAGCAGCAGAACAAAATTCCAGAATTTTGCAAAGTGAAACGCATTAACGCATCTTCAAAATATCACGGTATTTCTGATTTACAGTTTTAGATTTTGAAGAAAGTAGCTTCTGCATTTGCATAACAAACACTCCAAGATAAACGGGACTGGAATTTAACCATGGTTATTGGACACAAGTAAACGCCAGGCTTGGTTTGGACTTAAAATTACCTTGCATTTGAAACTGTTTCACAGACACCCATTGTCTGCTGTTTTGTTCGCCGTTTTCTATATTGCCAATCATGACTCATTTCTGTTACCGCAGTAGCAAACAAATGGTAAAGTGTACAAATTTCAAAAAAACCAGTAAGTTCCATGTTTTTACTTGGAGGGAAAATTGTGCAAGTTGATTTTCCTGCAACATTAAATCACAAAATTATCACAGAAATGAGTAGGTTTTGGTCTGCATATTTTTCTACACATCACATCCAAGAAGCAGGAATTGTTTTACTGCAATGCCTAGCAAAGATCTGTAGGGGAAACATTAAAACACCTCAACCCCCATCAGACTGCAGGTGCAGTAAAACTGTTATACAGAAGAAAAAATGGTATAGCTTCACTGTAGCATTAGAGTTAACAGCAGGAACTATGGCCAACCTCACCACACAGATCCATCTCCTACATAACCTCCCTTTTTCCCCAGGACCTGTTTCTGTGCCTTGAACTTGCCTTTCAACACAGCTTATGAAGCAAAAAGTTCCTCTGTCTGCACTGGAGTGATTTTGTTGACATCAGAAACTCAACCTAGTCCTCCTCGGACAGCACCATCATTTATTTTATTCTAATTGCATCTTTTAAATTAAAAATACTGCAATATTTGGTGAGTACTTTTGCATGGAGTTTCAAACCACTGCAGTCCATAATTTATAAGCGTGCTTGAAATGGAACTCCTTATAAAAGCTTTAGAAAACATTCAATTTAATATTACAGTAATCCAGACAGGGGATCGTGGGTTTTGAAAGTCAACGGTTCTGTAAGTAGGAAAACCCATATGCCTGAGTGTATCATGACAGTATTTTGAGGGGCCAGAGAGTAGAAGGATGGGGAAAAAAGTAATTATAAAAAGGGTAATTGATCAAGGCAGAAATAAAGTCAGGGCATTAAAATCCAAAGTACAGCGTTTCCTGTCCCAGATAGAACTATGTAAAAGCAGTTGGTTTTAAAAATAAACCAAAAATTCTCCTAATGTCCATATTAAAAATAAGAAAGAATTAAATCGGAGAACATTTATATTGATTACCTGTTAAATTAATTTCTTATAGGATTTTCAGATACATTGGAAGTATATGATCATTTCAATTTAACTGTAACATACTCTGTAAAAGTGTTAATAATCAATTGCTAAGAACCAGCATACAGTAACATAAGAGTACAGAAGAAAACACTAAGTGTAAGCCAGTGATGACTAAGAGCATGAAAACTAAAGCCAGGTGGTGATTAACTAAATATTATTTTCTTCTATAAAGCAATAATTCTGAGGCAACTCTCATTGTTCCCCCAATTCCAGGCAGATGAGCTGAAGCACCACAGAATATTCCTGCTAATTAAAATAACTCTGAATTAATGACTTCCCTACAGTAGAGAAGATTTGGGAGGTCTACTGGCTCACAAGTGGACCTGTAGCATTCTGATTCTAGAAATAAATGGGCGTTTCCATATTTTCAGTGAAATAAGTGTGTTAACGTCCCAAAATTTTGCCAGTTAGTTGAGTATATAGGACTTAACTTCAATGGCAGTAAGTTAACATATTTAAATTGATCAAATTTTACGTGACTAAAGGGCCTGTATGCCAATTGGGACTTGCATAATACAAATTTTAGACCAGTTGTTTCTGTTGTTCTGATAATCAAAGTTCACATACTCATAACTGTTGATTCAGGAAAGCTTGTTAACAAAGAACTCATAGTTTCTACCAGTTTTTAACAGTGTTCAGGTTTCCCTGTATTGTTTTATTTCTGGATAATTTACCTCAGCTAGCTTATAATGTTAAGTATTTAAATTAGGAACATTTGCTGATGGCTAATCTGCACCCAGACTGAATAAAGGAAAACGTAAGTTTTCAAATAGTCTATTTTCAATCAAGTCAATCAGAGATAACCTTTCCTAACAGTGAAGAGAGAACATATATGAATCTAAAACTATTACTCCTTCCTGTAAGGAATAGTTTTGTCCAAACAGATTTTCAAAGTAGTGCTGGTTTGGGGACAAAAAAATTAAGTTAAAATTGTTTCTCTCATGTTTTTTTTTTTTATCCAAGCAGATAATTTTTTGTAAGTTGAAAGCTTATTTCACACATATGCTTGTGCATTAAGCCTCCACTAGGCAGGAGCTGATCTAACAAAACCTATCTGAACCAATTTACAGTAATTCACAAACCCAGATTTCAGAACGTCTTGCTATTACTCTGTCACAAAGCTGTGACTAACTATAAAGCGAGATGCTCCTAAATCCGGAATCTCTGGAATCTGCCACTGTTTCCTCTGAAAAGACTGGATGCTTTACTAATTCTGCCTTTTCTCCAAACATCTGCTATTAGCACCTCTCAGAGGCTGAATATTGGGCAATATAGACCCAGTATGGCCCTTTTGTCATGTTACTAATCATTCAACTGTCTCTTCGCTTTCAAATATTAATTTTTACTTTATTTTGAAGTTCCACACATGACTAAATTTGTAGAAGACAAATTTCATTTTTAGAGTTTCAGTTCGATTGGAGTATTTAACTTTTGATGTGGTTTTCTGCTTAAATAGTGTATTTGCACATACACACAAATAGAAGTTCAAAATAAAAACTAGTCAAAGTATTTCATTAAAGACATTACCACTGTTCAAATCTTATCTGATTTTCCTCTGAAGAAAAACTGATCTCAGCACTAAAAGGCTGGCACAATTTCACAATGCTGTCCAGTTTAATTAAAGTATAGTGTCTCCAAAGTTTCTTCAATCACAGTGGACTTCTAAAGTTTTTATTCAGGTCTTCATTTTGAGTCATTCCATCCTTCTTGAATTCATTCATCTTTCTCACTTTTTTCATTTTCTTTTTTTGAGCCGTGCCTACTCCTATCAAATGTTTGTAAATCAGCATTACCCGAGCAAATCTCCAGAATACTGTTGGGTATTTCAATCACAGCAGCCCTTAGTTGAAAAACACAGATTGCTGTCTGATTTTAGGGACCCTCAGAAGGACTATACTCACACAGCAGTAACTTCTGGCTCTAAATGAAACTATCTCTCTCCATTTTCCCATTTCCTACAGCATAAGTGTAGGGGGTTTAGACTAGATGACCTTTAAAGGTCCCTTCTGATGCAAAGGGCTTCCAGAGTCAGAAACAAATCCTCATAGAGGTATAATCAATGCTCACTTTATTGCAGGATTACACGGTTTATATAGAGCGAAGGAGGGTTCACGCGCATCAAGCAATACAATCACTGGATAATAACAATTGTTCACGCGGTCGCCTTCTGTACCTGATTGGTCTCCTAATGCTATGCACGTGGCGCTATGTTCTCAGTGCCTCCCATCTTGCGGTCAGCAGCATCCTGTTCTACATGTCTCGACATGTCCCGGTTCCTCTTACTTACAGCCAATTTCCCCATACCCGCTGCTCAAGGACACACTGTCCTTGCCTTCTGTCATGTAGGCTGGACTGTGCATGCAGGCCTGTAACAATACTTCATGCCCAGTATCTGTCAGGATATTCTCAACACCCTTCCATCCCAAGCTATTCTACGAACACCATTGTAGCTTGGGGTCTCGCTGCACAACCATGCACAAGCAAATGACACTATTCTCAACTGGATGAATAGCACATTGGACTAACATGACACTGGAGTCTTTTGCACCTTTCTCATAGCTAAAGAGCCACCAATCAGGTTCAGTTGGCTGTCTAGAATCTGCACTGCTTTACGACGTTACACAGTCAAGCCCACCTATTATTCAAATAGCTGTCAATACAGTACTGTATTAGTGAGGTTTTTGAGTTAACTCTCAACTGTATCAGTTCATCTATAGCATAAGAATAGTGCAGTTACCGTGCTACCAACACTTGAAGGGGTTTGTTCAGAATTAATGTGACCATGACTATACACGCTAAATTAGCATTATGAATTAACATTAAGAAATTTGTTATGTTTTGGAAGAAAGAATAAACAGTACCACTCTGTATATTTTATTTCCAGGCACTGTTACAGTTTGCCATCTTGAAAAAAGAGCAACAAAAAACAATGCAAAATAATTCAGATTAGACTGATATTTTGAGATATTCTGTTTTTTTCTGCCCAAGATCTTAGAACTGGATTGCAAAGGGAAGAGTTAAATCTGTCAGAAGGACAGGTCTAAAGAAAATTAACAAAAGGAAAATGTTCTTTGAGATCTCTATAGAAAAACTTTCTCTCACCATTAGATGTCACTGGAAATCCTGCCCAGCAGAGCTGTGGTGGCTAACTCATTAGCTGGCTCAAATGACACCTGTGGGATATAACCATCATAATGCTTACGTTATCACATCTTACACCCGTCTTGGACCCACTGATGTTTAAAACTGTCAAGGTTCCTGTATGAATTTTTTAATGGACAAAGCATGGTGTTCAGTACATTGTATTGTCTTCGGCACTTCAACAGTGACCGAATACAGCGCTCTCAGTGCATACAGACTGCTGACAGCAGGTACAGGCAGAGAAACATGGTAGCACATAAAGGGAAGGCTTTCTTCACACGTCACAGCTAACAACGCATTTTCCTGTAGCACATGCTGGTGTCTCCCATATGGTGTAATGGTTTACAAATACTCCGTTGTTTTCCCTACACTCCTTTCCTATTCCCACTCCCAGGTTTTCTTATTTTTACCTGATCTGGAGTTATATTACAGTGCCCCCAACATACAGTAGCACAAACAAACAAGAGATTTCTGTAGCAACAAATGCCCAAATACTTAGAAACTTCATCTTTAGTACTTTAAATTCAAATAAACAGCTGGAAACATTTTCAAAGTCACAAGCTGCCAAAACACAGTGCTTTCTCATTTAAGCATCTCTTCATATGACTGCTGAGGAAGCTCATCAGGCAACAGGCTACACTGTAAATCCTATTGCTCTCAAGAGGACCAAAGCTCCATGAATAGTTTAGATGTCTCTTATACTGATTAAAATTAGCATTTAAAATATACACACAGGGAACATTTTCTGAAAACTAATGGTTAGATTAAGGCTTTGTCTTGGTCTGCACTTCAAAGTTTCACTGATGAAGTTGCATCTGTGCAATTCAAATCACATATACTGCTCAGCAGGTTTTGACTTCATCAGAATTTCCAATACAGACAGATTTCCCTACAGAAGTGTTATTTTGTCTGATTAGTTTATGGGATTTGGGCAGTTCTGATGGCATTTACTCCATCTACACTAGATGGTTATCAGGGTTTGGCTGCCATTGATTCTGCAGCTATAGTTGTCTACATAAGACTGTCCAGACAGTGCTCAACATTGCTCTGGCTGCTGAAAGGTAATTAATTTCCCAACCCATATAGAATTTATGCTGAGTTCAACATTGGTAAACATAGGGCCAGATATTTTAGGTTTAGGAAAACAGCAGTGAAAATTCCGTGGCATAGTTTAAAATCTGCCACTGAAGCTTGCCAATAGACATACATCACGTCTGCAACACATTCCACCTGTACTCTCAGTAGCACAGACAGGGCTGCACAAGCAGAAGTCCTATAGCACAGGGCTCGTTCCAGAACAGGGACAAAAGTTGCATTGTAGGAGCCACAAAGTCTACTGGCTAAAAAAAAAGGATACAACTGTTCTGCAATTAGTATAGCACAGGGCTGCTCTCACATCTTCCTCAATGTCTGGCAAATTCCAAAACGCATCCCTTCACCTACCAGATTTTTGACAAGAGATCATAAGATAAGAAAATTGCCCAGGATCATTTTATGACTTTGCAATGTCTACGAGTTCTCCGTTTGCAAACTTAAATACAAGTGACAATGTTGCTCTAAGCGGTAATTTTATGCTTCTATTCATTTTTACTTTTATCTTTCCGAATAGTAACGAGAATTATTTCCTTCTCTCCATCACATTATCTTGGCCAACGGGAAACAAAAAATCAGCAGGGGTGGGTGAGGAGTAGAGAGGGAGGTTGAGCAAAATGCATTAGCATGTAGCATTACACAAAATCTTACAAGTATAAATCAATTCCCAGGAGTCAGACATGTTATCCCATTTTATGGGCATCCAAAACAGAAGTGACTTGCCTAAAGCCAAAACTGTCAGATTGGGGATTAGAGGTCCTGGTGCCCATTCTTTTCCGTTTACTATTCTGACTTGCATCATAATTGCAGAAGGAGACATAGCCTGACTCAAGAAGTGGCATTAAAGAAAGAGTAAGAGAAATTCTAGTGTCAGACTATAACATATGTTTTGCCTTGTTAAAGAAAATTGTGGAAAAAATGTAAAGTATCAACTTAGATTTTGGCAATTGATAATTTTTTTTTTTTGCAAAAGGAAGAAAACCAAAGCCTCTGTCAAATATCTAAATCCAGTGTAAAATCAGGTCAGATTGACATTTTTATACAGAGATGTGAGACAATATGTAATACTGAAAAAGTAGAAAATTGTATGCAGAATAGAAATTTGTCTAAGGTCTTTCAAGGTCCGAGAAAGGGTGTTGGATGTTTCTTGAAGCTACTCCCCGCATCACTTAGCACTTCTGTTTGTCGTCAGCAGTGTAACCCTTATCTGCCACTAGCAGAGAAAACTAGCATGCAAGTACTCTGCAAAAACCGTAACGGGGTTTTCTTTGAACGATGTTTCCTCTTCAGGAATCAGGGTATCTATGCTATTTTGTTGTGTCTTTTTATAATTTGTAAGTAACCTTTAAGTGAATAATTCAGTTACACAAAGTGATATAGCAGCAGTAAGTAATTTTGCCCAAGCTCCCATAAAATACTTTTCACAGATTTAAGAAAGCAAATCAAAGATGTAATTTTACTATCCCAGAGCACAGAACACAAGTACTGAACACGCTATCCTAAGCTAACAATGATCTCGTGCTATTCCCATTTTATTCTCCTCTTCCCCAACTCCCTTTTGTTTTTGCCTGACAGACAAGAGAACAGCTCCTGTCAGAACCCACAGCCTGGGGATTGCTTACAGAAAACAGAAGGGATTTTTCAATGTTTTGAGCCAATAAAGTGGAAAATCTCTGCTATGTTTACCTAGTAGTTTTAGATACCAGCCCCCAAAGGCTCTATTTTCCAGTAAAAGCCACTGCATACTAAATCTCACCTTCTGGAGGCTTCTGTTTGAGTGGTTCCTAGCCTCAGTTAGAAATTACTCTGCATGGTCAGATCACTATTTTCTGGCTTATTATAGGTGCTCTAAGAGGAGAGAAGGACATGCCCCGACTAGGAACATAGCAGCATTCTCACTTCACTCAGAGGATCAAGAAGTTGCTCATTTATAGAAAGAAAGAATAAAGTAGGATAGAAATAAAAGGAAATAGAGTCAGATAAGGGGGGAGAGCAAAACCCGAAATCAGCAAACACTCCTGCTGTGGTGTTCCTTCCCAGTATCTGTGTCACACAGAGAACTGGTTGACAGTTCTGGAACTGGGAGAATTTGTTTCATATTTCCTTTCCAACTAATCTTATCTTGCTTTCATTAAATAAAAAGCACATGTTCTGCAACACTTGTCCTTAAAATCCCCCTTTTTTTTTGTCAAACAGTTCAAATTACTATCTTTGGCAGCCTTCTTTGCATCTCTTCATCCTGCTCAGCATTGCTTCAACTAAAGTAGTGCCTTCTCAAGCCCACCAGTGGACTGCTGATCACCACAGCAAGTGATCCATGACTAACAAACATGGGGATTGCAGCCCCCGTCACGATTTGCACAATAGAAGCCTCTGTTGCTGGGGGAAAAGAAAAAGAAGAGTTGACTCACTGCCATCATGAAGAACAGAAGACATAAGGATCTTCCTGTTCAAAACCACAGAATTTTGTCTACATTAGGAAATAGAGAGATAGTGGTTTTTTTTTTTTTTGTAGTTGCTGAGCCTCTAACTCCAGCCCTCTTCCTGAAGGGAAATAAGAAAGCTAAGTAATATAAATTATAGTTCTTAACCATCTCGGGAACAATTTTACATGGAAGCAAAACAACCTGTAATGAACTCAAAAGTATGACACATCCGAGACTGAACAACCTTCCAAGGACAGGAAACGTGATCCATTTTTGCATTTGTAAGGTACATCTTGAAGTAATCACTAGCAGCTTTTTGTTGTATTTTGCCAAGCAACCAGATATTGATATGAACAGCTCTGTAGGAAAAAGTTAAGTGCCTTTTTAAGTTCTATAGACATGAAAAGGAAAAAGGGATTTTCTTCCATGAAAATAAAAATGCCTTTATGCCCCACAGATGGGGGAGCTTCCAAGAAAATGGGTGTTTCAGCTGAGCTGCGCTCTTGCCATAATAACAAAATCAGTTGAAGTTTTCTCCTCAAAACAGAACTTCTTGAAACTGGATTCCCCTGTTAATTCACAGAAAGCCAGATTCAAGTTACTGAATGAGATAATGTAGGCGTTCTGGAAAAAATATAGTCTGCTCAGAGGAAATTGGCAGACATCACATTTTGTGTAAGGAATAGCACCAAATATTATGAAAAAAGCATCTGCCAGCATTTTGCATAATGCAGACCATGTTCCAATACCTACACATCTTACACATTCAAGTGTTACGCCTCAGCAGCAGTTGGAAAGCAGTTTTCAAAAATTAATTCTGTCTTAAGTACAGGTTTGCCTGAACTTTGAAGTCAGCACGTTTGCCAATTTAAATAAAACTTCTATTCTTTTATTTGTCATCATAAAATGCATTTTCAGTGCAGTCAGTGATATGAAGGCAGGCAAATATTCCACAAAGCTGCAGAAGAGCTCACTTACAAATAGTCATGAGCCAATGAGTCCAGCACATTATTTAACTGAAAAGAGTAACAAAACTACTTAATGAAAGAGTCCTGAGATCACTGCAGAGATTAAGAAAGTGTTTTCACAAGTTTTAATTTCCTGATCTCTGATTTTTTTCTTTTATGTGGGGTAGAGGTTGAAGAATGTGAAACTGAATGAGCTTTTAGTCATTACAGAAAATTCATGACACCCCTAAATGTTCAGCAAAACATACAGCCTAAGACAAAATGAATGACTCTTTATACTTCAAAAGTACATAGTCTAGGCACGTAAGATGTGATTAGATAGACTTTATGTGATACTCCAATTAGTACTTTCAGACTGCGTGTGTGAATTTGGTTCAGGAAGTCTGGCAGCCTCCACTAACCAGCACTGACTCACACTTAAAATTCTGATGAAGCATTATTTTTTACTTACACAATTAAAAGTATTAAAAGCAAGATTTTCATTTATCATAACTGATATTAGTGCCGTTTTAAGGCAAAAGAGATGGAGACTTATGAAGTGTGATGGAACATCAGATGAATTTGAACATCACTCTGCATGAAAGAGCAATCCATATACAACATGCAAAAACTTGCTTTTCATTTCCATAGCATGTCTTCCTGCCGCAAAATGTGCTCAAGATAGACCAGAAACAAAACTCCTCCTTTTATATATTGCTTTGAAAGTGGCAGCTAAATCATTTCTATCTTACGCTTTTCATCAGTACCATCTTTAAACTGTGTGCTGCTTATATAACTCAGGCTACAGAATCACAAGGATGAATTTTTTTGTCCCTTTAACAACTGTAAATTCTTCCTCTCCTTAGTTTGATGCTAGCTCCAAACTACAGACTTTAGAATCACTACCACAACAATTTTGAATTGTAAATTAAAAACCTCACACTCTATGCTGAAATCACAAATTTTAACTGGTTCTGCAATATTCCCATATATCAAACAAAGTTTCCAAAACTTTTCAAGAAAGTAGGTTCCTAATAATCATTGTGTACGCTCTAAGTAACAAGAATATCGCTGGAAATATCGTTGCTGAAATAATCCTGAACCTGCTTACAGCAATTGTACTGCATACAGAATTCAAATCTAACAGCTGTACAACTCAGACTCCCATGTACTTCAACATAGCTGGGTCAAGTCTGCAGAAAAATGCATCAGAAAGCCAAAACAGGAGATAAACTTTTAAAAACACTGCCCAAAAGCTACGTAACACAAGGAAAAGCGGGAGTCTAAAGGAACAGCTTGATGAGACACATGTGCAGCATAACTTCTAGTGTTTTTCTTAAGCTCTTGATAATTTCACCAGCGACTTGAACATCAAGTTCTTTTAGTTTATTCATCACGGAGATGTAGTCAGCAGGAACAATCACATATAGACAGAGGAGGAGAATAATAAGGTAGCATGGAAGAAGACAAAAGCAAGACGCTGAAGTCAATACCAATTTTTCTATATAAATATTTGTTTTGACCACTGAGGTATAGGTAGTTACAGAAAAATACATAAAGAGACGAAGTATATCGGCCTGCTTTTCACTTTAGAGCATCTAGTGCTGCATACTCCAAAGTCTTTCTTCCTTTTGCAGTCTCTTCTGTAACTGAACAGAGGCTACTTCAAGAGCCTCAAATGGCATTCATCCAGTAAGTTTCTTTAGCACAGAACTTCCAGGTGTTCTTGAAACTTATCAGATATTTGCCCAAAATTACACACATCTTTACAACATCCTGCTTCCCGGTCGTTTTGTCTCACAGGGTCTATCTGTTCATATCGATCACACTGAAGGGTGAGCAGTTACGTAAATAATGAACTAAACACTACATAAGAACACTGTACAGCTGAGAGACGAATCAGAGAAATACTCTTCAATTAAGGATAATTACATACTGTGCTGAGGAAGCGTGCCAGGTGCAGAGTGTATCATTAGCATCAAAACTATCAAGGACATCACGTCTCTCATTCCCAATTGTTCTTGTACTGGATTAGTGGTTTTATACTGGAAGCTGTTCAAACAAATGATATCCAGAGATAATATCTCCAATAGATGATATCCAAATCTAACACCTCCAAGCTCTAGAAATAGGGGTTTTTTTTCCTGCTAAGAATGCATTAATCAAACATGCTTTCACCAACACAGTCATAACTAATATTCATATATATGATATTTACTAACATCACCACTTAAGGCCATCGCTATTATATAAAGCTATGTTTTTGCTCACAAAATGAATCTGCTGTGTAATTTGCTGACATTCACAAGGTCAAACCACCCTGCATGTGTTGTTACAGTCCGTACTTGTGATTTAAGCAGTACGACATCCATGCCTGCAATTTCTCTGCCTTTGTTGCTAGATTTACTCAGTCTAGATCCTTAAGGATCCTTATTAATATACTCTAAATGGACACACATCTTCACGCAAAGTATTAAAGTAGAGAAAATTCAAATCCATATTCTTACTCCAAAGCCTAAGTGAAAAATGCAAACAAATAGTACATTGTGTGAAACATTTCACTAGAACGTCAAAAATCAATGATGAAAATATTCCCGTAAGACTGCTTTAATTATTTATAGTAGACTCAAGTCTTTGATCTGAAAAATATGCACTTTCCCCAAGAAGCGTTTCGTGCATAAAACCACATATTAAACAGGACTGTACTTGCTTCTTAATACTGAAACAAGTAGTACTATGTTTCCTCTAAAAGAATCTGTGAGAAAATCTTTTGAGGGAATCTCCTTGAAATAAAAATCGGCATGGAGATATCTGAATTAGTTAAAATTGCCTACGAAACCTCAAATGGAAAGAGGTTTGCTAGATAACTGCCCATTCTTTAACATAATCATTGTCCAAATATTTATGGAGGTTCCCTCCCACGATGTCTCCAATTATGCACTACTGGGTGACTGTGAAGAGGCTCCACAATAGCAATTCCCTACAAGATTTCAGAGATCAAAGTTTCACATAAGACTGCTGAAACAGGAGTTGCATTTTTTCCCTTTTAACATAAGCTGTAAGGAGGTCTTAGACGTAAGTACATCCCACGGTACACCCAATTTATAGCAAATTTTTCATAGCATAACCCTTCCTGCTTCAACCATTTCAGGTTAGATTGTTATATAGCTTTTTTAAACACCCAGATCAGTCCATTTCTGATCTAGAACACAAACAGTTTAAGACAAATAAAACGAAGTCACCATAACATAAGTGGAAGTTTGTGGTATAGACATTAACTTGGTGTCAAAACAAAAAAAGCAAAGGAATACTAGCAAGAGCTATCTAAATTCTTCCAGATTTCACAATGGATATCAATGCTGAAAACAAGTGTCTGCTCTATAAATTAATGGCACAACATGAAAAGTAATATAATTCTGATTTATTAGAATTGTAGACTATTTTTATTGATACCAAGTACTTGCACAACAAAGAAAAATCTTGACACCTATTATATTGGGTAATTCTACTGTAGTGAAGAAAGCACAGACCCTTTGTGGACATAGCAGATGAGAAATAGTATTTAGAAGTAGAATGAACTTTAGGTAACAGGGATAGACCATGTGTTATGCAGCCAGCATTATCCAGTTCCTAGAAATGCTTGTGAGAACACTAGACACACACAGAGGTCTGATCTCACCAAGAGCTCCAGCTTTCTTACAAATACTGTTTTTTCCAGTGGGTCATTTTGTCCAGGAAGCCTGTTACATTAAATCCTTCTGTGGAACAACAAAAAAAAGGATTAATTTCTATTAAGTCATTATATTTCCACAAACTGCAGAAATTAGCACATTAACTACCTTCCGCTTTCCAGCCAACATCTACAGTGTTTTATGAAGAGATGAGGGTCAACTGCACTCATAAGTGCTACTTGATTACTTCCATTTCAATGCTTACCCCCAAATAGTAGGGCATGCCAAGTTTTAAGTGTCACTGTCAGATAACTACTAAAGAGTAGCAGTAACCTGAGGTACAGTCAACAACAGAAGGGATTTCCTTATTCATTCACTCATCACAGCCATAACCGTCAGATACACGTGGAAAAATACCTGCTTATAGTATTTCTACCTTTAACCAGCAGTATCTGGAAATCAATCCCTCTATCTACACGCTTCAGACATGTTTTTCTTTGACACACCTTCAGACAATTAGCTTTCACCAGAGGTGTCATGCCTCCAAAACCCTTCAAAGAAAAGATTAGAAAAGTCATTAGACTACTGAAAAATATTCATCCGATATCTTTCCACCAGTAATCCAGAAATACTGTGTCAGATAAAAAAGTGAAGTACAAGAAATTAATCTTGAAATATCACATTGCCTCAAGTACAAAATGGGTAAAAGTAATTTTGAATAAAGCAGAAATCCCTACAGCCAAAATTGCTAAGGAGAGACCTACGACCATGGAAGCATGATTTACGGCCACCCACAGATACACATTATACGGTCTTTGCTGTGGTCTAGCACAGAAATATATTCAAGATACTGCAGTAACTTGTCTCCCATAGCAATGGCAAGAGTTGTGGTGGCACAGAGCTCACTTGGTGTACTCCCTCCCTGGGCTCCTCAGGACGCATACGCTGAGCTCTGCTGTCCCACTACTAGTCTTCACCAGCACTACAGAGCTACCTCACGGCTGAATGCAGTCTCATAAATAAGAAAACATTAGTGTTTTGCAACAGCGCACTTCAGTGGTACTAAGCACATGTACAGTTCCATTTTCAACCTAGATCGCCTACTGTTCTCATTTAAGTCAACCTCTGCAAAAAGCTATGACTGCACTTTAAAACCGCATTTCCTCTCAGCTGAACATAAAAAAAATAAAACTCAAAACCTACAACAAAAATAAGTCCTCAGTTAACCTATCTCTGCTCTACTCTTTCTGAAGACCTTAATTTCTACACTATCACATTGCCTATGAAGGTGCCAAGGGTCTCATTTGTACATGGCTAAAACTAGCTTCTGCTGAAGTTCTGAGACGGTGTGGAACAAGGCAGGTCACGAACTACAGATTAAGCACTGAAGCAAGTCAAGCATCCTGTGTTCTGTTTTCTTGTGTACAAAGCATGTATTTCAATATTGTCTGCTAAAGTCTGATTAAATTTGAACACCAAATAGCTAAAACTTATTTTTTTTATTCTAAGTTTATTCTAAGGATTTATTCTATAGAATATATATCTATTATATATATATATATAATATA
>VZSC01010936.1:8097-29285 GCA_013398225.1 Steatornis caripensis
AGTGGGTTTTTTTTTTTTGTGTGTGTGTGTGTGTACAATCTCAGCCTAGCTGCTTGTGCCGTGGGCAAGCAGTGTCAAACATACTAAAAATCTATTAGAAGTGCTCAGGAACTCTACAGCTGTTGGTAGGGGAGATTTACACTGACTTTCCACTTTTCAGTCTGTGGATGAGGTTCTTGTATACAAATACGCATTTACAATGCTTCTTGCCTCTGCCGTCAGCAGTGTTGAGTCTGACACAAGCATGGTACCCAGCTAATTGAGCTGGAAGGTGAACTTTCATTCTTGGCCACGTTATGAGAGCAGATGATGAGGGCTCGTGCCATCAAGGTAGCTCATGCGCGTGGCTTTCTTGGGCACTTGTAGCCTATGTTAGCTGGGAAGAGGACCCAAACTGTGAAGCTTTCTTTGCTTCGTAGACAAGTCAATTTCTGGTTTATGTTGCCTGACCCTTGAGTTCTGTTAGAGAAAAACACATCACCTCCTTTCTCCTTTCCCTCTCCCTCTCCCCACCCCAGCCCTCGAACCTTTCTAGAAGTTGGAAAATTTTCTCTGAGACTTAAATTCTCCAAGGATTTATGGCATCCGAACATGAAGAGGCCTCCTGGTATTGATTTAGCAGCTGAGATAAAGCAGAGAACAAGAACTGGATGTTTATAGAAACTGTTTCTGCACCCCACCTCCACCCCCCAATTTTCACATCAGAAGCTTTGAAGTGAGTTTGGAGGGAGCTTCTAATTAGCTTAGTCAAAATTAACGCCTCTCCCTTTTGCCTTGTTCTTACTTACTGAACTGGGATAAGGTGGTTTCTTGTTTTTCAGATCTTTCAAAATATAAATGACTTCTAATATACAACCATAGAACTTTTTGGGAGCGTGTTTTAGAGTTTCTCCTTGGCTTCTATTATTGAGGGCTGGAGGAACAGGAGAGTAAACTTCATGTTGTCAGAACCTCCCGGTGGAAAGCAGTTCTGTGAATTATGAAAGTTTCATCTCTGTTACAGGATTGTGATCTGAGGCAATAAAAGCAAAGGAGGTTTATTAACGTTGTCGCTAATGAAATACTCTAGGTCTTTATTTGCGATTGAGAAGAGGTGATGTCTTAGCTGCTATGTAACTCTATTAAATCAGGAATTCGGAGTGACTTCAGCCAACCAGTTGGCCTTATTTCATGGCGAGTGACTGACTCGAGAGTGGTAACGTTTACCTTAGCGCTTGTTAAGCTGATTCAGTCATGTACCCAAGCATTTTAATTTGTACACAATCAGTAGGTAAGTGATAATTTTCCAACCTTTTAAAGATAAATGTAAGATAAATGAACACTATTAGTTTTTGTATTATGTTACTTTCATGAATGTTGAATGTGAAAACCATAGTTTATTGGATGTATTAAGACAGTTTGCAGTGAATTAAAGTAGAAGAGTTACTTCCAAGAAAATCTGAGCATCATAAATCCAGTTGTTCCTTCTTGTGCTTAAATCAGGTCAGGTTCACCCAGATTGGTTCAGGCAAATGTAATTGTTCTTTCTGGACTTCGTGGCATTTGCCTAATGATAGAAAAAGGAGCTGATAGTAAGTCAGGACTGGCTCTGAACTCTTCAGCTATTGTATTGTTTAAGATTTAATTCTCTTTCCTTAAAATATACGCTTCTACTGTGCTATCGCCGCAGCTGTTGAAAGGAGTGTCAAATATTGAGGCTTTGGGATTACTGCCTTTCATAGTCTCTTCTAGGATACAATAAAATCCCGAATAACTTAGAGCAATTCATTTCTAGGTGCTGTGACTTTCTGAATACTGCAATCTTGTGTTCGTTTTCTAATGGTTGATTACACTGTAACTCCTCGGGGGTGAGCAAAAATTGCTGTTGAATAATCTGTTCCTCAGATAGCTGTCACAGTAATATCTTGATATGTAGCAGTAAATAAATGTGTAGAGAAGCAGTTTGCTTGTGATGGAAGGGAGTAGTTATGGCATTTGAAGGTACAGCTCCATTAAATTGCATTTTTCTGCGGTGATGTCTAGTGAGGGACCCTCGTGGATATGTGGGACTGAAGGGTCTCTCTATGAAGCTCATTGCCAAACTTCGAAAGTCTTCGCAGAATCACAGCATGGCAGGGGTCGGAAGGTCCCTCTGGAGATTACCCGGTCCAACCCCCCGCTAAGGCAGGTGCCCCCAGAGCAGATTGCACAGGANAGTTTTTGTATTATGTTACTTTCATGAATGTTGAATGTGAAAACCATAGTTTATTGGATGTATTAAGACAGTTTGCAGTGAATTAAAGTAGAAGAGTTACTTCCAAGAAAATCTGAGCATCATAAATCCAGTTGTTCCTTCTTGTGCTTAAATCAGGTCAGGTTCACCCAGATTGGTTCAGGCAAATGTAATTGTTCTTTCTGGACTTCGTGGCATTTGCCTAATGATAGAAAAAGGAGCTGATAGTAAGTCAGGACTGGCTCTGAACTCTTCAGCTATTGTATTGTTTAAGATTTAATTCTCTTTCCTTAAAATATACGCTTCTACTGTGCTATCGCCGCAGCTGTTGAAAGGAGTGTCAAATATTGAGGCTTTGGGATTACTGCCTTTCATAGTCTCTTCTAGGATACAATAAAATCCCGAATAACTTAGAGCAATTCATTTCTAGGTGCTGTGACTTTCTGAATACTGCAATCTTGTGTTCGTTTTCTAATGGTTGATTACACTGTAACTCCTCGGGGGTGAGCAAAAATTGCTGTTGAATAATCTGTTCCTCAGATAGCTGTCACAGTAATATCTTGATATGTAGCAGTAAATAAATGTGTAGAGAAGCAGTTTGCTTGTGATGGAAGGGAGTAGTTATGGCATTTGAAGGTACAGCTCCATTAAATTGCATTTTTCTGCGGTGATGTCTAGTGAGGGACCCTCGTGGATATGTGGGACTGAAGGGTCTCTCTATGAAGCTCATTGCCAAACTTCGAAAGTCTTCGCAGAATCACAGCATGGCAGGGGTCGGAAGGTCCCTCTGGAGATTACCCGGTCCAACCCCCCGCTAAGGCAGGTGCCCCCAGAGCAGATTGCACAGGAATGCATCCATCGGGTTTTGAATCTCTCTCTTTCAATATCCTCGCACATTTTTTTTGCACCAAGAGTTAGTAAATTGGCTTTAAGGCTACTAAACCATCACGTTTTACTTTTTGAAGAGGAGAAATTACTTCTCTACGTTTTTTGCCAGCTGTCACTGTTTTGCAGTTGGGTATAGTATTTTGGTATCACGTGGGTACTCCATGTAGAATTTTGATGTTAGCAAATCTTTGAAATTTTTTTTTCTAGCCTGTTTGGGTGCGGACTTGGCTGTGCCCTGTGCATTGCAGTGCAGGAAGCTGGTCGAGCTCCTACAGAGCTAGAACTGTGTATTGGTGAGCTTCTGGAAATGCGCTCTGTGTGCTCTGCTGTAAATGGTGAAACTTTAGCTACGGGCAGTAGAGGTGGCCCAAGGACTGAAAAATGTGAAACAATTCTTAGTTTTATTGGGTTTTGAGCTTTTAAAAAATATTTATGCGCACACACAGTGTCTTTGTTATAAAGAAGCGAGAGGTAACATTGCAAAACACGCAACTCTTCCCTGCCCCCCCAAAAAAACTCCAGGCAGTTTGTTATAGGGGTGATTTCATAGAAAACGATGCTGTGCAGGTAATGAGTAACAATACCTAAATATAAATTCAGCATAGTAATGATAACTAAAAAGAATTCCAAAACGAAACTAATTTTATTTTTTTTTTTTGGCCCAAAGTGAGGATTAAAGGGTGTTTTTAAATAAATGTCAAACAACCATTCCTTTTGCAAATTCATTATTCTAAGGTAACAATTAACATGTATATAATGGGACTGAAACAAGTTCACCACTCATAAGAACAAAGCTAATTAGAATTGTGATAAAAGTGCGTGAGCTTGTTTGAAATTGCCGAAAGCAGCAGGGAATGATCGAGGATTCCCCTTGAACTGATACTACCAAAAAAAAGCCCTCCAAAGCAGCAAAAGTTAACGCCTGTTTCCAAGGAAAAGGCAAGAAAAACTACTAACTTGAAAGAAGCAAATTTGGTTTACAGTATTCTGTCTCATTTGTTTTTTAAACGAGGTGTTTAAATGGGCTATTTAAATCTAGTCAAGCTCGTGGGTGTCTGAAAAACCCCAAACCAAACAAACTTAGGTGTAGCGGTGGTGGTTTTTTTTCTTTCCCCAAACGTGATATTGTAAGGTAAACTTAATACGCAGTTCAACGTGTATCAGTGGAGTAAGCACATGTCCTTCCAAAAATAGGCGTCTTTGTTACATTGTGATCAGCTTTTCTTGACTTGTTTTTAATTTCTGCAGAATTGGCGCTGAACAGAAATACCGATGTTTGTGGCTACTTTCCAAATATTGTTTATGCACTCATAAGGAACGGTGGGTGGTCATTTTGAACCTTCTTCTCTGGTTATTTATTTTCTTTCTCCTGCCCTAGTCACAACAGTAAGTTCACATCAAAATTGCAGTCTGTATCTTTCACACTTCTGCACTGTGCTGAAATGCTGAGCATCCCTCAGTCCTGGTTTAGCTTCCTTCACAAAGTGGCTTTCCATAGGTAAGGAAGCAGACTTCTTCCTCACGCCTGTGCTTAGACTTGGTAAGTAGTAAGAAGTTCAGTTATAGTGCTTGTGTGTTCAGAAAACCCAGCAGTTTTTCTCTGGACTGCTTCATTTATTACAGAAGCAGTGAATGGATAGAGTTGTGCTTGGAGGATGAGTAGGTATTCCTTTCCAAGCCATGTGTAAATAGAATTAGGCCTAAAGAAACAAGGTAATAAAAATAAGTGTTTTCTATCTATAGTCTCACACGCTGCAAACACAGCGCTTCTGCTGTAAGAATGCTTTAAGGGTAGGATAAAAGGCAGCGGCTTCATGCGTGATAGAGGCTTGGAAAATGAAGTAGAAGATGAAAGCATCTCAAGAAGAAAAGAAAGATGTGGGAAATGGTAATTAGAAAAAAATGTGCAGGTGGCTATTCTAGCCTTTTTAATCTGATTTTAGAATTAAAAAAATTGTTTAAAAGAAAAATAGAGGGATGGGGTCAGAAATGGGAAGAGTCTGAAAAAAAAAGAGCAACTTATGCTGTTGGTTTTTTATTCACTTGTATTGTGTCAGAATAATTACCTGTATGGTGATGATGTAATTGTTTAAACCTATGACAAGGCAAATTTCCTTTCAAATGTGTGTGGTAGCTTGAAAGTAACAAAAAGCCAAAGAAACTAACAAAGTAGGAAAAAATAAATAAGATTTGTGATTTATCTCGGGTATTTTTCCACTTGGTCTTCTTTTTTTTTTCTAAAAGAACCCCAAAAACCCACAACAACAACAAGCAACACGAAAACAACAGGGAAGTTTATGAAGCTGATCATTTGAGTGCCATCGCGTGGCATGTACAGGACAACCAACAGGACAACATGTATCAGGCCCAGTCAGCATGGGTTTATGAGAGGCACGTCCTGCTTGACCAACCTGACCCTTAGTGGATGAGGGAACGGCGGTGGATATTGTCTGCATAGACTTTAGTGAAGCCTTTGACAGAGTTTACCAAAGCATTCTCCTGGAGAAACTGGCTCCTCATGGCATGGACAGGCTTATGCTTCACTTGCTAAAAATCTGGCTGGATGGCTGGGTCCGGAGGGTAGTGGTGAGCGGAGTTAAACGCAGTTGGTGACCTGTCACAAGTGATGTTCCCCAGGGCTCTGTCTTGGGGCCAGTTCTCTTTAATATCTTTATCAGTTGTCTGGACAAGAGGATCGAGTAACTTTGTAGGCTGCACCAAATTGGATGGGAGTGTTGATCGCCTTGATGGTAGGAAGGCTCTACAGAGGGATCTGGGCAGGGTGGATCAATGGGCTGCGGCCAACCGTATGAGATTTGACAAGGCTGAGCGTGAGGTTCTGCACTTGGGTCACAACAATCCCATGCAACGCTACAGGCTTGGGGGAGAGTGGCTGGGAAGCTGCCTGGCGGAAAAGGACCCAGGGGTGTTGGTTGACGGTTGGCTGGATGAGCTGGCAGTGTGCCCAGGTGGCCAAGGCCACCAACAGCATCCTGGCTTGTGAGCTGTTTCTGAGCATCTTCCCCAGAAATAACACAGCCAGCAGGACCGGGGAAGTGATCGTCCCCCTGTACTCGGCACTGGTGAGGCTGCACCTCAAGTACTTTGTGGATTTGGGCCCCTCACTGCAAGAAGGACATCGAAGTGCTGGAGTGCGTCCAAAGATAGGGCAACGAAGCTGGTGAAGGGTCTGGAGCACAAGTCTGATGAGGAATGACTGGGGCAACTGGGGTTGTTTAGCCTGGAGAAAAGGAGGCTGAGGGGACACCTTGTCTCTCTCTTACAACTACCTGAACGGAGCTTGTAGTGAGGTGGGTGTTGGTCGCTTCTCCGGAGTAACAAGCGATAAGACAAGAGGAAACAGTCTCAAGTTGTGCCAGGGAAGGTTTAGATTTGGTATTAGGAAAACTTTGTTCACTGAAAGGATTGTGAAGCACTGGCACAGGCTGTCCAGAGAAGTGGTTGGGTCACCATCCCTGGAGGCATCTAAAAGATGTGTAGATGCAGTGCTTGGGGACATGGTTTAGCAGTGGGCTTGGCAGTGCTGGGTTGATGGTTGGCTCCGTGATCTTCAAGGTGTTTTCCAACCAAAACGATTCTATGATTCTATGACAATATTAGGTGTCTTCTAGAGAAGCGTAATGGGATTGTTAAAACAGACCTGGGAATGAAGTATGCAGAGATTTGATCAAAATATTAAAATGTTCAAGACATTTAAATAGAGCGTTAACATTTACTAGGAGGTAGTAAGATGGTACCATGACAAGCTGTGAATAAGGGCTGTTTGTTAGGAAGTTTTTTGGATTTAATTCTGTTAATGTGGCAAAGGATTGTTCGCTTGGATTTTGGCATTCTTGAAAATTCCAGGAGTTCAGGCAATAGTATTAACAACAGTAAGAGGATAATAGTGTAAAAAATAAGATTTACAAAAATATCGTTTGGTCTGGATGAGGAAATATTCAAAGCAGTATTTGGCTTTCCATATTTGCCTTCTGGTTGCTATTAACTTAAGGTTTTAGCTTTTTAGAACTTGAGGTAATATCAGCTGGGATGGGGGATGCAGGAGTCTCTTAACGGTTGTGTAAAGACGTTGTCGATTAAGACAGAACAAATATGACTTCTCGCGTTAGAATCTTTATGAAATTGCTAAGCAATATTATGAATACTGCAAAGCTTTCTGTGTTGAAAATTATTTGGACCTCCATTTTTGGGCACAATTACGAGGACACACTTCTTGTGTGTCTGTTAAGTCCACGGAAGCGGGCTCTGCAGTGGCTGGTCCCAGCACAATGCTCTTGCTGGTGAGCGTGCGGTGTTGCCCTGGCCCAGTAGCTTGATAAGGGAAAGTTTTAGTGAGATCTACAGTTCAAATTCGGTGAGCGTTTTCCTTTTTTTTTGTATTGAGAGTGAATACGTTGGCTGAAGTAAAGTAGAAGAATTCTAATGTAGTACTAATCTATTTAAAGTGGTAGACCACATATAGCCTACATATAATTTTTAAAGATATAGCTGTGCTTCAGTCAAGCATTGCAATTTGCTGTCAGATTTTCTTTCTGCATGTCGGCTTCAATTACTTTTGTGCCAAATCGCCCTTAAACTTCACAATAGACACACTTCTTCATCCGGACCTACATCTGTTTCTTATCTTTTATGTCACACTCACAGACTGCATATATTGAAATACAGATTGTATTACAGCTTTGAACATGCTTTTAAAATACGAGTATCTGAATCTCTACGGAATGGAAGAAGCTGTCAATGAACCAACGAAAGTTTGAAGAAGAAACCCAACAAACTCCCCCACAATACGTAAAACCACTTCTTTTGTCTGCAGTGCTTGTACATCAAACACAACATTTAATACCCCCAACCTCCTAAGCACCGTAGGGGTAATTAACTACTTTATTTGTAAAAAAAAATATACTCTTCAGTGAAACACTGTTCTAAAGGAAGTTTATTACAATAAAATCAGGATCAAATCTTTATTTGTATCGTTTACCCCATTTTTTTTCTGTGTTCCCAACTATTGTTACTGAAGCATTAATGCTGAATTCCTTGATGTAATATGATACAGAAACCATCTTCTAAGCATATTTATGCTGAACAAAGAAGTGATTTGCTCTAATTCACTTTATGGAGACCTTTTAGCAGCATCTCGTGTTACACAAATTGCAGTAGCTGAAGAGTCTGATCTCAAAGTTAAAATGCTTAAATTGATTTTTCAAGTCTTTAATAGTTTCTCACTGTTCTGTGTCTTAGTAATAACTGAGACTGACATTAAGAAATCTGTTTCTGTGCTGGAAATGGAAGCGGGGATGTATACACAAAGCAATGGCTGGTTGCTCATTCTTGCAGGAAAGTATTAATTGGTCTTATATGGCGCACAGTACGGTTAAACTGTTGGTTTATAGTTGTGCTTCTAAAGCAAACTGGGTGGGGAGATGCTGCCCGGACCTTATGTAAACTCTGGAGAACGCTACAGCTGGAAGCCTGCTTCAGCTCGGTATGGATTTGGAGAGAAGGTCTGAGGAACACGTACTATGGAATGGAGACGAGTTACTTAATGAGTTTGGGATATTTTCCTGGACCTATTAATATATACTCAAGGGTGATGGCTTGGCAGCCATATAGAGTCATTTAATGCGTCTCCGTAATAAATTTAGTTATCTTGATTCAGTAAGGCACTTAATCATGCAGGAAATGTGAGTGCAAGAGCTCATTCAACAGATTTGTCCAAAGTTTGGCATATAAATCCTTGGAGCTTTAAGGATAGACCCACAGAAGGCAAAGGTGCTGCTGAACCCTTCCAGTGGGTACATGAACCTCCAGAGATTTCTGTAATGATCTCTGTTGTATCCAAATGTGTAGCCAGTTGCCGCTTGACCCTGAATGGGCTGATGTTACTAACCATGCTGGTAAAATTCTTGTGTTTTTAAAACCCTGCCTCTTGGCATTGGGAGAGGTCCCTACAGTATGTGGCTTTGGAGAGCCAAGTGCTGCTTGTCAGGGTGCTCCGCTCCTGCGTACCCTGTGCTCGCTGGGTCGGTCAGGGGCACGTCTGAGAGTCCCTGGGCAGAGATGGTGTTGCTGCCTTTGCCAAGTCCCTCTGCTCTTCCAAATCCCAGTGCTTAGAACATTCACCTGCACTCAAGTATGGTCCTCGGTGCCCCTGAAGTTAATAATCTGATCAGAAAATTCACAAAGACGTTTTCTCAGTTTGGTCTTCTGAAGATTTTTACTCTCAGAATGGAAAAACTGAATATTCGTTGTCTGAGCACAACGACCTTGTAGTCTGGCGGTCTTGTCTGAAAATGGGAAGGATTTAGGTGTTTACTGTAAGTGGCGTTTCAATACTTGGCATTCCCTGGAATAGAACCAAAATGCAGTCATCTTTTACTTGTTTTGTTCTCTTATTTTTCACTCCCCTTCCGTCTTAAGGTTTGCGGTGCGATTAAAAATCGGAGGAACGTGTCTGACTAAGCTGAAAACTTTACCAAAGTTTCCGTGAGAAATTCCTTTGTGGTCGTGCCTCGCCGTGCGTATAACCAGGGCCTGGCCCGTGGCCTGCTCCGGGCACGCAGGTGTCCGAAGCTCTGGGAGCAGCCCTGATCCTGACCTCCCTTCTGTAATCGCGAGTCCAGGCTGCGCTTGCTTCCCACCTGGGGCTAGCAGGTACCGCTCTAGGACGGAGACCTGGGTAGAGGGAACGCTTCTGAAAAGCTTTAGTTTAAGGAATAGTAAAATATCAGTCTTCAGCGTATAGTTTTTTTTAGACAGTGTTGGCAATGTAATTACAGACAGAACAACCTGGAGCTACTATTGGTCAATGTCTCAGATTAATCCATCATTTCATACCCTAAGCTCACTAATATTTTACATCCATATTATGCTTTGAAGAATCCAGATCTCGTTTTGCACAGGAGTTAATGAAAACTTCATGGAACAAGAAAGATAATACAATACAAAGAAAAAAATTGCTATGAAAAACTTGTCTAAATTAAGTCTGTAATTGATCTCTTCAGATGTTGTGTCTTGAGAAGCTGGCCAAATTTTGTTGTGCATTTATTGCTAAATGACTGATTACCGGATAGATGGAACATAGCAAGCACCATATGTTTTGTTTACCTGAAGGCTCATAAATTCGGTGTCTGTTGGGTCTCTCAAACATGATATGTTAGCGGATTCCTTCCAGGAAAACAAAACCCAACTACAAAGTCATCGGGTTGAAGTATTATCCTTTCAGATGCCTTTTCAACCCAATTCATTCTTTGGCTGTAAATACAAGCCAGATGCAGTACTGAGTTGTGATTAATTGTTTGTCAAAATATGTGTAGCACGCTGAGCACGGAGGGATCGTGGGCATCTTGGGTTGCTAATGAACTATACCCAGCAGTCTACACAAAGTCTGTGTGTGTATAAACAAACTCTCAAGAAGAGCATATGCTTTGATAAACCGTGTTCTCTTATAATTAGCAATGTGAACATCACAGCGATGTCAGGTCAAGCTTTTTGTGGAAGACTGTATAGGTATTAAATGGTTTGAGTACTTATTTTAAGCTAGCTTGTCAAAGGTTCGGAGAGTGGGGTGGTCGTGCTGCTTCTGCCTAGAGCAGGCCCCAGAAAATGAGAATGAATTCTTTAACGACGTCGCTGCAGCCTTCTGAGGCAAACAAATAACTCTTCAGGTAGATAACTTGAAGCATGTATAATGACTTGAGGCTGTATGTCAGATCACTAATAGACTACAATGAATCATTTGCTCAGGCAGTCCTTGTGTTTGGATCAGCAATCCACTCTGCTTGATGCGCTTATTCTGGATGTAACACGTGTGTAATTCCTCTGTCGATAGCAGTTGCCTCTTGTAGCTCATCTGGTTTGACCGTTTTTGTTGCAAGTAAAAGGCGAGACTATTTTGTGCCCTTTCAGGGTCTTACGGCAGTACGCAGTGCCCACCGTTCCAGCTTCCCTGCTCTTCTCAGGAATCTTTCTGCCGAGCTGACAGGAGCTGTATGAGAGCTTTGCATCCTATGGAAATAAGCAATGATCCAAATAAGCAAATGATGTTTCCCCTAATTCGTATAATCTTCGAAATGTAAAGTGGTTAACACCATTTGGACAAGGCAGCATGAAGATATATGAAGATTTTTTGTTTTGCTAGCTGAAAATCAGATGAAATCAGACTTCTGGAATACTGTGGTGTAAACATACCTGATACTGCAACAGAAATAAATAGAAAGGGAAGTTTATATACCTATGCTTATTTTCACAGTCCTGTTTTATTTGCATCAAAGGTGGTGGTGGTGGTGGAAATGTTGCTGCTTTTTTTCCTTGGAGGTAATTACTTGGAAAAAGTATTCCCCTCTGCTCCCTTCTGTGTGTCCCTGTGCCTCTTAGCCAAGGATTAGCACACTGCTCCAACCTTCATTATAGATTCAGTCTGCTCTTAAAGACTGTAATTTAACAAGGATTTTCACGCGTGGTGAGGGTGCCACAGTTGTGCCGATCTGACGAAGTTCCCTGTAACAGCCATCACCTTAGAAAGTCCTGTCATCGTTTTTCTGACCAGAGACTGTGGAGGAGGGAAGGAAATCCCAAATACTCGACCTGCTGCCCTGGTGTGTTTGTTTAACAAACGTTCCTCGCTTGTGATACAGCGAGACTTCTGAAAGGCCCCGCAGTTTCAAATTGCCTGCAGAGAAGGATGACTTTCTCTGTGGTTTACTGAAACTTCTGCATACATCGCTCCCATTTACTGCTACCGCTGTTAGAGAGGTGAATGTGGTGAATGATCTTGTTCCTCTCCGCTCCTTGAAGCTTTTTTTAGAGATGACATTGTATTCCTTCTGAATGAATAAATTACTGCCAGGTCAAGCGGAGTGTGGGGTTTTTTGTGTGCACGCACAGATAAATCATAGGATTGGATCCCGTCTTTCAAGTAAAACCAGTGATGTTAAACCCTTCATGAGTCTGATTCAGTTCTCGCTAAGCTCAGTGGGAGTTTTGCCTAGGGGAAAAACTGAGAACCTTCACATCAACTTTGATTTCATTCAAGCTCATTTTTGGAAAAACAGCTGATCCACCAGAATACAGTGAATACCACATCTGTGAATGCTGATGGGTGTTTCTGCTGTGTATGATTGCCACAAAACAGCTTTGAAAAAATCTTAGCAGCGGAGAGTATGAGCCCTTGATTCCTCTCACCGGAATTAGTGCAGTTTTTCGTGAGCATGCAGAGAACAACAGACTATTAATTGCAGCTGTTTCTGACGTCCTGAGCACCGGCATGGTGTGAAGGGAGAATATTTGGACTGCAACAACTGGAAAGCAGGCATGGTGTGAACGGGGAATATTTGGACTGCAGCAGTTGGAAATCCGAAGTTCAACGTAACTCCTTACGAGTTGCTCTGTCAGTGGGGTGGGAGGAAGAAAGAAAGGACTTGTAGGAGAATCAGCGATGGCGTACTTGATCAGCAGAAGCTCAATTTGGACATGGCAGTGTTAACTTGGATATGTCCTGTAGAACGATCTTTTCCACCAATGTGTGGCAGTGAAGAAATCTCATGCTGCAGCTGCTGCTGCTGCAGAGTCACGATCTGGCTCGTGTGAATATTCAGAAAGTAGCGGAACGTGACTGTCCCAAACTTGTTCATAGGAACAAAGGACTCTGCAGTCAGCATCATCATTTTCACTCATTCCTGTCCTTTTGTATGTTGGTCTGTATCTTCTGCAGGAGAGATGAGGCAGCCAGGCTAGGACATGAGTCTCTGCGGGCTCCAGAGGATGGTGGAGAAAGGGGGATGACAGTGCAGTTCCGATCAGGCACCTCATTCAGATGGTCTAAAAAAATCATCCTAAAGAAACTTTTTTTTCCTCCAGCAACTATACAAGAAGTGCGAGTTAGGTGACGTGAGTCCTCCTCGTGGTATTAGTCATAGCACTGACACCGTCTTGAAACATCTCCAGTTGATACTTCTGTACTTCTAACTTTAAAAAGGAAGTGTTTGGCTGCGGTGGGACTTGAGGACTGTAGATCCTCGCTGGCTTTTCTGAATTTTTCTCGCGTGAAGCATTTTGCGGGCCTGTGTTATGTATTTCTCTTGATTGTTCAGTGTTGGGAAACCTGGGTAGTAGAGACTTGTTTTTATCTCTCTGAAATGACAAATACAAACTTAATCGAAAGGGAAATGATTTTCCAGATGTATAGATTTCTAAGGCTAAGAGTCTGCATGAGTAAGTTTAATTAAATTCGTTTTCCTGCCGAGCTGCTCATTGTTTCAGTTACTCAAATCTCTACACATGTTGCTCCTCCTAGCTTTTCAGTTTGCTTGCAAGACGTTATTTAAATGCTTGTCAGCTGCCTGAGAAGAACCTATAGGAGCAGGTATAATTTCAAGTGTTGCATAGGGGACGGGGGGAAAGGAAAAAAAAAAAAAGAAATTGTGGCTTTTCCTATTTTGTTGTACTTCATATGAGCAAATCTAAGTGAACACCAGTGTATGTGAGTTGAGTGATAAATGAAAGCAAATAAATCCTGTTATTTTTCTTCAGTTATCTTATCTTTTTGGCCTTTGGTTGTGTAACCGGGAGACCACATGGTAAAGATAAGACCTTGAGTACTGTTAAGTAGGTAATTAGGAGAGCCTTGAGAGGATTATTCAGATGTATAAGGTAAATGTGAGGGATTAATATATGGGGAGTAGCATGGCCAAAACCAATGGAGAGGAATCGTCATTTGGCTCCTGAGAAACGGTTTAGCTGGAGAGAAAGGTGAGTGACAGGGATAGTGTTTTGTTTTCTACCAGGGCTACTGAGTATTTTCATAAAGCGGAGAAAAAGATGGCTTGGAAATTGTGTAGACCGACAGTGTGTTATGGAAAGGAGAGGTGACACGAGTTGTCTAGCTGTGACGTTAGTGCACTAGGAAACAGTCAAACACAAAGAAAGAATTGTTTTATCAAAGCAGCAGCGTGATCCCTACGGAGATTAAAGAAGGAATGACGATCTCTGAGCTACTGGAGATGAAGAGGCAGATGCATGAAACTTGTGTGAAGAGAAAAGCAGTTTTGTTCTTGCGCAAAGGGTGTGCCTGGTACCTTGAGTCAGCAGCGGCTCCTTTTTGATCCAGGAAAAACGCAAGGGTGAGGGATGCTGAAGTTCTTACTGTGTTTTCTTGCTTCGTTGTTGAGCCGTTCTTAGAAAACTTGTAATGAAAATATGATAACTATGTGTATAAAGCAAGAAGCTGCCTCACGGAGAGGGAGATCTTACCAAAGTCACCGGAAGGGCAGAGAATGAAGCTGAGCCGCTGAGGAGGGCGGCAGGTTCGGTGGTGTTGCATCGATGAAAACAGCCAAAAAAGGTGGTGATGCTACCGTGTTTAAATAGGGAGGGTGTTTATTCTCTCAGGCCTTTAATTCTGAGGCCTCGCTTTTAAAATACGAGCCTTGGTCCAATTTCAGTGAAAATGTGCTGTGTGGGAGCGCACACGTGGCTTGTCCCAAATTGCGAGCTTACAGATTGCCGGAGGAGAGCCCTCTTGCTCAGTGCATGGGGCTTCAAAACTGGCAGCAAGTCAAAGCTGTGAGTTAAAGTGTACAGGAGTCATGGCAAGCATTGTTTGCCTTTTTTTTTAAATTATTTTATTTTGTTTGAAATGAGGGAAAGAACTGTTTTGTTTTGTTTCTTTTTTATTTTCCTGTTTTAAATGCCTCTAAAATTTCTTATCTGTCTGGTGTGAAAATTTGAGGGGAGATCAAACAATGAAACACTGCGTGGAGGTGATTTTTATTTAACAAAAAGTAAAATTACAAAAATCTTAGTTAAGTTCCTGAGTAAGTCAAAGGACAGTTATCACTGATGTGTTAATATGCAGACTGTTTATCTAAGGAAGGACAAAGACATCAAACTGTGAAGATAAGCTCTGAATTATCATAAACTCTATTTCACATGAGAAACTGGTATTTTAATTCAAAAGGAAATATTCATAAGCCGTCTTGGTTTATAATTTGAATATAATACGATGATACTTGTTAATAAGAGACTAGTGGGATTTCTTTTTTTTTTTGCTGTCGCAACAGGTGGCTGTGCAATACAGTCTTAACATAAGTAACCCTTCAGAAATAATAAGAATTTTATGAATTTTAAGAGGAAATTGAAATGCGCATCAAGGATAGAAAAACAGGATCTTACCTTGCATGGTGAAGAAGTAAGAGTTCGTTCCAAAGGCCAAGGAAGTTTGTGAGGAAGCTGGCATTGACTTTGGTCGATGGGTTAGTTTAGTATTGAGCAAAGCTACGAAACAGGTCCCGTTTTAGGCTATGGGTGTTGGCATCTTGATCAGTGAAAATGCATTTTTGTATTGCGAGAAGATGATTTGAAGTCTTGTGGCATGCAGGTGGTAAGAAAACTCAAATGTTTATTGGTGGGGTTGTGGAAGTTCAATACTAAGTAACATCAAACCGTGTTCTAATTGCAAGAATTCACCGTGTGCTTTGATCTAAGCTTTATCTTACAAAGCCAAAGTGAAAGAGTAAACAACTCACTGCACGATGAGATACAGGTATTCCAGTTCAATTGCGCGTAAATAATTACAACCAACCTCACCCGAGTTACGACTTTATGACTGTATTTTATTTCAGTGAAGTTCTTTCTAACATTGTGGCTGGTGTAAGAAACTCTGTCCCTTGATCTTCAATTCCTGATGCATCTTGCTTCATTTAATTAGGCGATTCATCCACAGGGTAATGCCACGGTTGTCCTTGCTGAGATGTCCATGAAACACACGGCACAGCCACTCCTTTTAATGCTTTTGCAAATAACGATACATTCAGATGTGGGCCATCAGATGGTCAAGGTGTAGATAATGTCTTTTTAAGTGAGATATCCAGGCTGGAGCAATCTAGAGTTAAGAACACTTTTCAAAACATTTTTTTTTTTAAGCCATTTATACCAAATCTGTGTTTGAAAGTGAGAATGTGAGTTTAAATCTGGGATTTGTGTTCACCTTTGTCTTTCAAAGAAGTTTCGAGCCTGTGTGTGATATCTCAGTTTCTGCTATGCTGGTAGGTATGCTGACGAAGCAGTTCTGCTGCATCTGATCTGCAATCAATTAAACTTGGTGTGGGAGGTAGTAAGCTTATTTTAAATTTCGTTTTGCAATATGTAGCAGTGCTGTTGGAGAGAGTGAGTAATGAGTAGTAGTAAGAAACAGTCTGTGCTTTAGACTGTTGAGTAAGGAATATTGAGTTTTGAAGAGGCTTCGTGGCTTTGGTGGTGATCTGGGAACGGTGAGTGTGTGCGACCTAAGCATTGAGGAGGAATGGTCAGCCCAGGTCACAGAGCAAACTATAGCTTGGGTAGGAGGACGCATCTGCCGCCTTCATCTCTGTTAGGCTGCTGTAGAGCTCGTTCTTGTGTGGGCTTTACCCGGCACCTACCAAAGTCGGTCGGGAAGTTTTTCAAGCTTCTTTGGATGATGCCCAAGGTGGTCGGTCTTCCATGGTTGCCCTCTGGCTTAGCGGCTGCTTCTGACCAGCCAAACTCCGAGTTGTACATCGCCCGCTAAAACTGTAATGTTATATTCCAAGGCTTTGAGAGTTGCCAGTTATTTTTTAAATGACCTAAACAATCGCTGTGTAGAAGACTTTTCTAGATCCTATTGTTCTTAATTTCAGTGTTGATTCAGGGATTTTTGCAGTGTTGTTCAGTGTAATTTTAGTTAATGGTTCTGATGGTGTGTTAGTATGCCTCAGTAGCAAGCTACTTACTGTATCTTGAAATAGGGTATTTTTTTTGACATTACAGAGGACATGGAATTATATACATTATTCAGTACGTCCCCTGTTATTCCCTGAAGAGTCTAAAAATAGAAATGAATAAAAAGTGGTTTAAGTGGCTATATGGTTGTGAATAAGATTAAGACTGTGTATTCACACAGGTTTGTCTTTTTCCTGCTGTGACTTTGCTGTCTCTGACGTAAGTGAGTGAGATGACCTTCCCCTTGCAGAATAAAGACAAAGCGGGATAGGAAATGTGTATAATTTATAAGGTATTCTCTATAGATAAGAATGAATATCTTATATAAATCACATCATTGCAGAAGTCAGGAAGAATTTTCAATGCTGTGAGGTGATGCAAACCGCAGACTGTCAGTTTTGTATCTTCTCAGATGATACGCGTTAGTTGAAAAATAGATCTAGCACAAACCGAAGATATCGCAACATACTGTATTCTGTTTTGGGCCGGAGAAACCCTGTGTGTGTGTGTGGAAGTGATTCAGCTCAACAAGAAGCACAGAAATCCGTAATTTCCCTTTCCTCTTGAATTGTTTCTAAAGCCTCTTTCGTGTTTCTTATTACACAACTTGATATTTAAATGCTGACTTCCTCAATTCAGTGCAGGCCGCCAAAGTTTGTAAGATTTTATTTTTAATGCTCACAGTTGGCATCAAACCGCAGAGACTGTCAACTCAGACCGGGTGTGTCCTGTTTCTGTAGAAGTTGTGGGCTTTAAGCAGTGCTGTAGGTAGGGCACAGGGAGTGAGATGCAATTTCAGGAAAGCGCCCGTGAATGCCCGTGGCTGTAGTCCTTGCGTTGCTGGCTGCTGCCAAGGAGTGCAGACAGCTGCGTGACCCGGGCGGCGACAGCAGCAGCTGAAGGTCCCCAAAGGTGTATGGTAAGGAACGATGCCCTTCGAGCACTGATGTGGCTTGCTAGATATGTTTAGGTTTAGCCCGTATTCTTCAGAGGCAGGAAAATAAATGCAGATCTGAAGACAGGCTTATAAACGCAAACAGTGGGGAAAACAGATGTTATGCCATCTCGTGCAGTTTACAGAGATGCAGACTGTTTTATTGCTATTGTCAGGGGGCCTCGCGGCTGGAATTACATAGCCAGAGAGTGTATTTTTCCAAGGTGCCACAGCACTTGGTGGTTTGCTCTGTCCCGCTGGCGTTCTTTTCTTCCTTACTCTGACGGAATACGCCTGTGACCGTTTCTTGCTCCACAGAAGTAAGCAGAAGAAGGAGTTAACAGAATTAAATCCTGAATCTGGGTAGGTAGGAGTAAGTCAGACTGAAATCTGAAGCCTAAACTGCGTTTGAGCTTTGGAGAAAGACACTAGGAAAGTCTTGATGAGCAAATCTATTTGGGCCGCTCGGAGAAGCGACAGGTAAGATTTCAGAGAGGTGTGGTGGAGACCACTACCAACGGAACAAAACAATTGAGAGATGATCCTGTAGTGCACAGGGTTTTGCAAATAGTTTACTCACTGATAACTGAGGAAAAACCCCCTCTCATTCTCAGTCGTGTGTGATTAATTGTGTTACAGTAAAAATCTTAAGCCAGAAATAGTTACCGTATTCATATTTGCCATTTGATATTTGGGTTTTTTTTCCAGAAATGTTTTATTAACAATTCCTTTACTAGAAAATCTTTGTGGAGGAAATCATTGTCTAAAATCAGGTGTGAAAATGTGTTGCTCATGATGAGTTGGCTTAATTCTGAGCAAATAAAATATATGGTCAAAACAGAGTACTTTGGATTTTCACTATCTGCAGCAGGGCAAGAATTTAGATGAAAAAGTAACCAGAGGAAAAACCACCAAGCTTGGGAAGGCAAACTATCCATAGGTTAGTAACAAGCGGGGGTTTTTGTTTATCTGTAGTCTGATGTTTATGCTGCATTGGTAACATGGTTTCAGTGTTTGCTCTCCTCACCTAAACATTCAAGATCGTATTACTTCAACAAAACCAGAAGCAACCGATTAAAATTCGACTTGCTGGCTGTGGGGAAGTCAGTCTATGCATAGGTCTGTATCACTACAGGTAAAAGGCTGAAGAGTTCGCTCAGCTGCATGCAAGTTACTCGGTATTGCTCATGGTTCCTTCCCAAATCTGACACATGAATATGGTGTATTGGTTTTATGAAGTTCTGACCTAAATTTTATTGTCGCTTTGGAAAGATCAGCCTTCTATTTAAGGCCTGCAGTTCTGCAGTGCTGGATGCTAGACAAAAAACACATACATACCAGCTCTGCTTTAGAAACTCTGTTTTTAGCTTGGGTAGACACTAAATAGATAATCGCTAGCTGCTGTGAAATAGAGTATGTTGTTAATGTATGCAGATTTGTAACAAAAAAGAAAGCTTGATGAGTAACTTCATTTTCGGGAACAAAAAATGCACCTTGATTTGAGACTGAGCTTTTGAAAATGTATGTTACTGCCCCGATGTGTGTTACTGTTGTGATAGAACTAGAAACCAGAGCGAGCGTCTGGTGGAACGTCTGGTGGAACAGGAGGCTTGCTTGCTTGTGGCTACAGGAAAGGTGTGGGTTTTTTTTTTTTTTTAAATTTTTTCTTGAGTCATGTTTTTAAATCGGTTGAGCAAGAAGTTTGTTGTTCTTGTGAAGTTTTGTCCTACTTCACAAGGGCTTCGGGAGGATTCCTCGTCTGCTATCAGATCCCCTGTTTTACACACGACCTTCCGTTCTTCTCGCCTCCCCTGCGTACTGCGCGTTTTCTCGTACTCGGCACAAAGTTGGCAGCTGAATGGAAAAGGACCTTGGGTGTTTTTTTTGATTTTATTCATTCGTATCACTTTATCGGTCTTTGTCTGAAAAACGTTCCCATCGTTGCGGTATCTGTGTTTGCAAAGTTGGCGAGATGTATTTTTGCGGTAGGGAGGTTCAGCGTGTGTTTGCTTACGCAGTGTCGCTGTGGTCGGTTTGAGGTGTCTGAGGAGGATCAGGGTGCATCCCCTCGCTTCCCCTCTGTTACGTGGGTGCGGTTCAGCTCAAGGTGTCCCCTTAAAGGAAAATCACGGTAGCTTCCGATATCGGTGTTGGCTTGTACCTCTTGGAGCTTTCAAGTTTTGTATCACTTTACGCTTGTTTCTCAGTCTGTCGGCTTTTCGTAAGTGCAGCGTATGCGGCAAATGTTTTTCCCTGTACTGATTTCTGGGCGTAGGTTAAGTACTCAAGACATTTGAGATCATGATATGCTGCGGAGGTAGGTTTTTTCTAGACACTGGGAATGGGAAATACAGAGGATAAAGACATACTGGGTTTACCAGAACTTGGGAGCTTTTTCCCATTGCTTATGAGCTGACTCCACGAGATGCACTCTTCTCTTCTAGGCTCTCGCCTTGCTTCCCCGCTTTACCCCTGAAAGCAATAGTGCGTGTGGCAGGTGCTGAGAGGTAAATCGGAACCGCAAAGCGATTTGTGTGAGAGAGCATCATTGGGTTTCTGGAAATCCACGATACTCTCAGTTCTTGAGCACCTATGAGGTATCTTCCCTCAGTGTCATGTACTTTTGTAACGTCCCACTAAAGAAGGGGGAGAGGTTTACTCGGATCCGTGAGTCTCCGTGGTTGGAACAGGGTATATACAACACCTGAGGTCTGTAGGTAAAGACTTTTATTCCATAGCTAGGCTTATTGGTGAATAATTGGATAGCAGAAATGTTTATTGCTCACCACGTGTGTGGGGGTTCCGCCTTGTGTTGCTCATTAGAAAAAGAAGAATAAAAAGAGAGAAGAAGAGAGGAAAGGAGAGAGAGAGAGATTGCCACCCCCTTGGATCCCACGATGACGGATGCGGCAACCCTCCGGTGACGGGTGCGTGCCTACCTCCTTAGGGTTGTGCCGTTTATAGTCTAGTCCCTGCCGCTCTGGGTCGTGCCCGTCACACCCCTCGAAGACTTGGGTAATTCTTGATTTTCTGCACAGGCGGTGGCGTGGGGGTGGTCGCGAAGGGTCTTTCGGGTGGTGGTGAACCCCTTCCTCAAATAAACTCTGTATGGCCTCTGGTGCGTTGTCACACCGGGCCTGTTGGGCACCCTCCGGCATGCCCTCCTCATCCTCTTGTTCACCAACCTCTCATTTTCGGTTTATCCTTGCTGTGCAGATAGTAACTTGTTTTGTCACAGTGTTTGAGACACTAACATGCATTAACTCTTTCAGTCTCTCACAACTTTGTTTCCAGAAGGCGGGGAGAGCTTTAGGCATTCCTAAATCTTTGGAGTATCGCACTCCCACTTCAGACTATCAGCTCAACCGCTGAGCACCATGTGCTTCCCTTTCATTGTCC
>VZSC01010936.1:29531-103177 GCA_013398225.1 Steatornis caripensis
CTCCTAGAAATCACTGGCTTCAGCAGAGGTTTGTGGCAGGTGAGGAGCTGGGCTCTACATCTGTTTCCATCCTTAGCAACATAGACCTCGAGAGGTACTGATAAAAGTTTTTGCATTATAAATAACCTCTATTTCCAACTGTCCCTCTATTTCCAGCTGTCCCTGTTGAACTGCGGTTTGGCTCGTTCCTCTTCTCACTTGACCATGTGGTGGGGAATCTGAGAAACTATTTTCAAGGATCCCGGGGTTTCCCTAATCTGCTGCTGGGGACCAGAGTTGTCCCCTGCAGGGAGGAAGCCTTACTTGCATCTAGGCGCTAGCCCTGTGGCTGTACGCAGGTGTGGTTGAGCGGAGAGCTGTGTTTCAGCTGTGGCTCTGCCTCTGTCCTGTTGGGTTGGTGGCAGTATCCTGATGCCGCAGTGCTGTTACTTCTTGTGAGTAACTCAGTGGAGCTGCCGGGCGAACACTGGCTGTGCTGGGGAAGGCACCCCCGGCTGTGTTGGGAGGGACGATGGTGCCACCAAAGGAGCAGTGGCTCCAGGCCGGGACGGTGGGGATTGCCATCACACCCCCAGCACCCATCACTGCTGTGCGCCGGTGGCGGTGGCTTATGTGTATCTACCTGTTCTGGTCTTTCTAGATAAAATAGGAGTATTGACTGTGAATAGGTAGAACTTGCAAGCTGCCGTTTGGATTGTTTAATTTGTGGAACTTGTAAATTGTTTTCTGTAATAATTATGCAGGCTGAAAATGATTAAAATTCATCATCAGCTTCTTACAGTCAAGCTTGTGCTGTTTTATGTGGTAGGAGGAATAATTTATTTTAAAAGCCCATTTAAAAGCTTTCTTGAAGAGATTAGGGACTGTTGTCTTTACTATTCTACTTTTCTAATACTTGTATTTCCACTTCTATGTATTTGGGCTGTGATACTTTGTAGGGAGTGAAATTGGATATAAAGACTGTGGTGTGCTGGGTCCGCTGAGGGAAGCTGCCTTGCTGCAGGAACTCCAGGCCGTCGCATGACCTTCAAGTGTTGCGCAAATGCAGACTCCTTGAGAGCGAATTCAAATAGCTGTAACTCATTATAATGACACCTGAACTTTGAGCGTACTGTAAATAACTTTGTGTGGCCGAAGCTTTAATCTTGGGTTTTTTTGAAGGGCGGGCCGCTACCACCAAGTTCAGAATTGTTTTGTCACAAAACGGGAACTACAATGATGTCATCAGTCACTAACATCGGAATAAACAAAAAGGAATAATTTTATTACAAATCAATTTAATTTGTGAAGCTAGGATGATGTACAGGCCCTGCTTGTGGGCCTGTGGACTGACCCTTTGCTGGCAGTTCTCGTGTTTTGAAGTCAGACTTCTGACCGAAGATCAGCACCAAGCTTGAAAAAAGGACAGTGTCCCCAACTTTCTACTTCATGTCTTTCCAACGTCAAAACATAGAAGAATAAAAGGAGCGTAGGGGTGGGACCTGCAGAGAACGGGCGTTTTTATATTTCGCTTTTGAACTGTGAGTAGGTTTGTTCAAATGGATGTTTCATACTTCCTGCCGTATTTCCTTTAGACGCTACACTAAGCGGTGCTTTATTTTTCTCCCATCGCCTGTGTACTTGGAATAAATCAGCCTCCTGACTGAAGAAGGGTGCTGGAACAGGGGAAGTTGACTGACACAATTCCAGCATTGCCATTCAGCTGATCCCTGCGACAGCTTTTACTGTCTCCTACGGAATTAGAAGCAGTGACTCCCGTGTTTTTCATTGGGCTCGTGATTATGGCTCTGGTTCTTAAAGAACCGGAGATCTGCTTCCACTTGCTGTTGTTGATGTTGCATTTTGTGTAGCACAGGTGCTCGCTTTTTGTTTCCTGGGGGTTGGGTGAGGTACCAATTCAAAATTCAGTCAGATTCTCCAAGTGAGGTGTCCAAGGATGTGGGAACTTACGCAGCGACTTACTAAAGTAATTTAACAGTCTGTTTCCTGAGAAATGCAAGTTCAAACTTAACTTTTAGAGCACATTTAACTATTTGCCAGAGCACGCAACACCTGTTAGTACTAGAGGAGCTTCACTCTCCTGAGCTTTAATTAGGAAGACCCTATTGTAGGTTGTCACAAGAATGCCAAAGTAGCCGTAATGAGAGTTGCTGCCGTTTGTCATTGTTCTAACGTCTCTGAACAGCGAGCAGTAGTGGAGCACAAAATTATAGCCAACCAAGCAATGAGAAATGGCAAGATGATTCACAAGTACTATCCCTATGCTTGGAGATTAATTGAGTGAGACATACTCTCTGTGCAGCTTGAGTTAATGAATATAACCAATCATTCCGGGAAAACTCATAACACACGCACGCACATATGCACGCACACATCTTGATTGCTTTCCAGGGATGAAGAAAATCTGAGACAGCTTTTGTTATGCCTCAGCTAGTTACCTGCTGCTAGCTAGTTGTCTGTATGCTCAGAGGTGAGGTAGATTACACAGACTTAAGGAATAATTATAATTATGAGCAGTGTTACTTGAATAACCCAGTAAATAACCTGTTGACATCTGATTATTCTGTCAAGTGATGTCTAGATCAAATGGGTAAGTGCGAGTAAAATGATTTTTCTTACCTCACTGATTAAACTCAATAAAAACTAGAATTCATTCTAACGTCATTCTTTAACAATAAAAAAGAAGGGTACTTGACATATTCGTGTTTCTTGGAAGACTTGTGCTGCTTTCCAATTTCATTGTGTCTAAAAGTTTTGTTAGAACATCTGTTCTCTTAGAGTCTGGTTGTTAATCCTTTTTTATTATTATTATTTTATTTTTAATAAGGAAGTACTGAGGAGTGTGACAGAACTGTTAGGTATCTTCAACAACGCAGCAAACAGGCGTAGCTGGCTTCAAGCACGGGTGAACGATCAGGTAGGATTCTGTTCTATCCAGACAGCTTTGTATTTCTAGGGGTGGTTTCAGTTACTAAAAATAATTAAACTCTATCCAGTGTTTTAAATCTCTCCTCTGAGCTCCAAGAATTGTCTCTGTAGATTTTTCTTTTTTATATGAAAAAAGTTTTCTGTCTCAACAGACCTGAGGATTCCTAGTTGAAGAGCACTCCTTGTTTGAATGTGCCTTCCGCGGTCTTTAGTGACAGGCAAAAGCCTTTTTCTTTGGTTTGATAAATTGGACCTTGTTACCCCATCTGGTCAACTCTTTTTGGTTTTTTTGTTTGCTTGGGTTTTGTGGGGTTGTTTGGTGGTGGTGGTGAATAACATGTTGAATAGATTTTGGGGGAAATATTTATTAATTTTCAAAATGCTACAGTGTTCTAGGCCCCTGTAATTACTTCAGAAAACAGTGAAGCTATACAAAATTGGGAGGATATAATCCAGGTTTCTTGGCTACTGAAGAGCTGTGAAGGTACTGTTGCTATGAAATCAGTGTTGATAGTGCTGGCGGTTCCTGGGGGGAAAGGCAGTGGCCCAGCAGCTCAGCAGTAGGCGGTGTGGGGCAGGGAGAGGGGGCTGCTCTCATGACTTTAAGGTTCTTCTTGTAGCCAGGTATGGAATAAAGGAAGAAGATTGCTCAAAGAGCGAAGCTATAAAATTGTATGTTGGGAAATACGCTTGGATCTTTAGAATGCAGATTTGCTGCTTCCTGCCGCTTCCCTTTGCTTGAAAGGGAGCAGTTTGTGTCCCGGCGCTTGGCTTTCGTCTCCTCCAGGTTTGTGGATGTGGTGCAGTGAGAGGGTACCACTGTGATCGTGTAGGCTGCCCTGCTGTGAATGCAGCAGGCAGGACTGCCGTGAGCTGCTCGTCTTTGCATCTTACAATATCTGGGGGTGGGGGGGGGGGGGGACACGCGGATTTTGAATTTAGACTGTTCAGTTATTAGGGCATCCATCACTGTCTTTGGTAACCATTAAAAACGTGTTCGATATTTGGAATACAAAACCCAAAAAACTTTAGCGAGTTTTATCGGCCTGCAGTCCTTTCATGTTAGTGTCGGAGGTGTGCGCTGTTTTAACCTTTTGAAATGAAGGATGACATTTGGCGCCCAACTTGAGTCTTTTTAGGACTCTTCTTTTTCCAGAGCTCTGCTTTTCTTCCCCTTTTTGTGTAAAGGGCTGTAATTTTCCCCGAGATGAGTGTGGTAGGCTTCTCTTAGTACTCGTGGTGAAAGAGCTGTCTTCAAAGGATTGTATGAAAAAAGCAATTTTCACAGTGCTAGGAGGAGAAGAGTGAGAGAAGCTACAAAAAAACCCCCCAACAGATACCTTTGTAATATGTTGGTTCTATGCCACAGATGAAGTTTACACTAATTAGAAATCATCTGGAGGCACCGTAGCAGATTGAGTCTTCGGTTGGAAGTGCTTCCTGACAGGTGGTTTACCGCAAAGCAACATTACAATTACCTAACACACTGTTTGATTTGTGTAAACCCTCATTACTACTCACATTATTTAATGAACTATGTGCATTCTCTCGCCTCCCTGCAGAATGCGGTGCTCCCTTCCAAATCTGCAGCGCTCACGCTCTGGGTTTAACCCTTCTCTTCCAAGGTAAAGAGCTGTCACCATTAGTGAGGAGGTGAAAATTGAAATTTAAATGGCAAAACATGTTACGTGAAAAAGATGCGTGATACTGTGTATAATCTGGGGGTTCATTTTAGTGTGAACGGTGTAGATTAATGGCATGTTATGCAGGTCTTAGCTGGATTTCATTGCAAACACTTCTGTGAACTGTAAAAGTAATTGGTGACTCGAATGTCTAACACAAAAGTCGAGATGATCGCTTTGAGATCTTTCCTATTTTTTTAAGAAGTCCACCACAGATTTCATGGTTACTATAACGACAAACAATCAAAAAGAGAAAGATAAGGGTTCTGCTGGTCGCGAAGGAATTCCACAGCTTATCAGAACTTCATGTATCTCTGCAGGTTTTGTATAAAATACCCTCAGGGTCACCGACTCTCTGTATTTGCAGTCCTCATCAAAGTCTTGCTGTTTTAGCCCCATGGAAGGTATTTCATAAGCTGAATTTATGTGGAGTAACACAGCTGCGGAGTGGTCTGTGACCGACAGAAATACTCTTTCATGCAGTTCAGACTCTGGTGTGATTACACTCTTCAGCAAACGCATGCACTGGAATTCTCCCTCTAAGTGAACGTGGCTGTTTAGTCCTGGAAAACCTCTCAGTGAAGCAAATGAAGTAGAAATCTAAATCCACAGGCATGGGGAGAAATGTATTCTGTGCTGTTTACTTACCTCACGGAATGACGTTCATCAGTCACCATTCCTCTTTGGTTCCTTTTGCAAATAACTTGAACCTTAAATCTTCCACAAAAAAATTACTCTAATTTCAACAGTTCTGGAATTACGATGTTCCTCATGACTGCAAGCAATGGATTATACAAAATAATAGGGAAACGTGTTTCTTTAAAGGCAATTATTATCGCTGGGTGGGGTTGACTAAATGCGTGTATTTTACTTTTGTGGGGTTGGAAAAACTCCTGGGGTAAAGGGATTTTTTTTTTTTATAGAACACGTTAGCTGCATTGGCTCCCTGTGAAGAAATAACGTTTTAACAGCTTAAGCAAAAAGGAAAAGAGGGGGAAAAAAACTTCACTACCTCACAAAATAATGTTAAGTAAGTTTATAGTTTTATGCTCTATGTCATGGATGATAGTTCGCAGGTGTCCAGGGCACACTTATGACTAAATACTGGTGTTGGATTACTTGGAAATGTTTATCATAAGGGAAGAATGAAGCACAAATGAGCAGGACAGGTGGAGCATCAGTTGCACTGGGTAGAAAATAGGTCTGTGAAAATAAGAGGCAGCCGTGCAGTCAGTCGGCCGGCAGGTCAGTGCCAAGGGTAGGAAATCACGGCAGCACCCAGATGGAACTCTGCTTCTCCCGAGCAAAAAAACCAGTCCCTGAGTTACAGGGCTGACATGTCCCCAGCGGGAAGCTGGGCTGGCAGGCACAGGAAAATAGGCAAAACCCTAGTGTCGTGGAAATAGTAGTTTAGTAAACATCATCGTCCGTAACGCATGTCAAGCAGTGATAGTCCGTGGAAAACAAATGGCTTCCCCTTGTAGTCCTCTCGACAGAAATGTTCTTCTTGCAAACGTTTTGGCTACCTCTAAGTAATTGTCCTGTCTTCAGTGAAAGGTTTCAGGGGCTCTGACCCGAGGAGGAGTTTGGGAGACCGGGGAGACCCCATCAAGACATTATGTGCTTGCAGGAAACCACTGAAGCTGAGCTGCAGCTGGGAAAGCCCGCAGCTCGGAAGGAGCATCGAACGGATCACTTCAGGATAACAAAGCTCTTGAAGAGGGAGAATGTTGTATATCTCTGGTGATGTTTACCGTGTCCTGGTGATCTTAGTCAGGGGAGGGCTGTGACAGAGCTGTGCCTTACACCCCTTGTCCAACCGGGGCTCAGGCGCACGTTTTCCTCCTGCGTTTCACTGACGTTAGCAAAGTTGCCACCGCAATTTTTAAGGCCAGCTAGGAACACGTGAGCTTTCGAATACGAACAGGCTCAGTTTGTCTCTGAGCTGGCAGAGGGACATGTGTACTTTGAGGCCCCGAATCTACAAAAAGTGTGCATCTGTTTAGCAATATTGTCTGAGCCGCCCCTGTGAGTCAGTGAAATTACTGTTAGCGCACACAAGTTTGTTTATAGACCTCTGCCACGTTGGAGCCTGATGGCGTGGTGGGACGAGCAGCTTCTCAGATGCTGGCTATAACATATATTGATGAAAAAAGACTGTGGCATGTTAAATAATTTTCCAAATCTAAGTCAATTATATTCCAAAAGTAAAAAGCTATTTTATAGCATTGAATTCATTAAATTACCATTTTAATTTGTGCTCCTTCCAATTAGAGGCGCATATCTCCATATTTCCCGTGCAATAGCAGTAGTCTATTTTAGGGCAGCATGCGTTCAAAGGTGTGTTGCTGCAGAGCTTATGCTCTCAACAGGGCTTTCCTGTGCGTATTGCGGTGGAGAGTGAATGAGTTTATGGAAAGCTGATCTCTTCCAGTATTTTTTCTCTGCTGGTTGTGTTGTGGAGGAAATTGCTCTTTGATTTTTTTTTTTTTTTTCTTTTTTTTCCCCCCTCTCCAGCAGCTGCTCTTCTTGCTGAAGGACTGCTGCCTACGAAGTGGCAGCACCGGTACGAGATCAGGTTCAAGTGCAGCACTACTGTTAATCAGGCTCAGTTAATTTGTGTCTCGCATGGAGCCTAATCCACTGCCTGTTGAAGTCATTGGAAAAAATTGTTTTTGACCTACAGAGGCTCTGTAAAAACTCAAGTCTGGGTTTCATAACTAAAGCAATTTACAAAATCCACCGTAGATGTGAAAACTATGTGGAATTACGCAGCTGGCAAATCTGCTTGCATTTGCTTCTGCAAAACAAAGGGATAATTTTCAAGAATAGTGAGTTTTAAATGCTGGCAGTGTTTGCTGTCACTTTGAAGTTTACGCTGTCAGCTGGTTAGAGCGTGCTTTATTTTAAAAATCATAAAAAGACGTGCTGGTTTTGGCTGGGGTAGAGTTAATTTTCTTCCCGGCAGCTAGTATGGGGCTGTGTTTTGGATTTGCGCTGGAAACAGCGTCGATGACGCAGGGATGTTTTAGCTATTGCCGAGCAGTGCTCGCACGGAGCCAAGGCCTTTCCTGCTCCTCAGCCGACCCCAGCAGGGAGCAGGCTGGGGGTGCACAAGGAGCTGGGAGGGGGCACAGCCGGGACAGCTGACCCCAGCTGACCCCAGGGATGTCCCACACCGTGTGGCGTCGTGCTCAGCATAGAAACCTGGGGGGAGAAGAAGGAAGGGGGCGACGTACGGAGTGAGGGCGTTTGCCTGCCCAAGTCACCGTTACGCGTGACGGAGCCCCGCTCTCCTGGAGATGGCTGAACACCCGCCTGCCCGTGGGAAGGAGTGAATGGATCCCTTGGTTTGCTTCGCTTGTGTGTGCAGATTCCGCTTTACCTATCAAACTGTCTTTATCTCAACCCACGAGTTATCTCGCTTTTACTCTTTCACTTCTCTCCCCCATTGCACTGGCGGGGAGCGAGCAAGCCGCTGTGCGGGGCTGAGTTGCCGGCTGGGGTTAAACCACGAAAAAGGTCAGGCTTTCTTACACCAACAGGAATGGGATATAACTTGTCTCATCAGGGAAAAAATGACACTGGAAAAATGCGATGAATTAGCATACCGTGTCAAATAGATCGGCATAAAACTGGGGATTTTTTTTTATGCTTTCTTACTTATTCATGCTGATGCGAGCTTTGTTTGGAGGCAGGTGAGCAGCTGAGGGCGTGAGAAGGCACTTGTGGGCTGGAAATGCAGTGCACACGTGGAAATTTCCTGACCACACGATGCACAGCAGCTGAGCTGTTGCGGTTACCTGCAGAAAGATCAGCAGAGGCAGGTCTGTGACCAGAGCCTACCCTCCGTGGCGGCTGAGCTTTCTGGAGACAGGCTCTTGCTGAACCCAGAGAACATTTGAAAGAAATGCTGGAACAAAATATGAACTACGCTCTGCGGATTTCACATAGCTTATGGTACGTGGTACTGACAATAACTGTTCAAACCATAATGAAAGAAAAATAAATCCCAGCCTGTGGTGTGCTAGCAAGGTATCATTAATCGTAGCCATTTAAAAAATTGTCCCATTCCATAAAAGTGTTGCTATTTCTGCAGGTTGCTGCTGGTCTGTTCACAAAGCTTTGGAAAAGGTGGTGATACTCAGAAATGCCTGACGTGCATTGTCAGACAGGCTTGCGGTAATACCTGGCCATTGTAGCAGGGAGTTGGCATCAGCAAGTACCCATGCCAAGCACACTTGGTCTTTCTGAACTCCTAGTTTATCTATGCAAACTGGTGCCAACGCCTGAAATGTCATCCTCCCTTCTTTAATGTGGCGTTGAAGGGACTGGCTCATCAGAGAAGCTTCGCGGCTGCGCTAGTGGAGAGCCCTGTCAACAAGACACTACCTAAACCAAGCTGCTTGAGTATTTTTTTTATCATCACTCATTGAAGAACGTGTGCAATCACGTGGACAAGTAGTGGCTGAGGAAATCCGCTTTTTGGGCTGTGTCAATTAGGCGTTTATTGTTAGGCCAGTAGTTCAATTGCTCTGTGGAGCTGTGAGAGCTGAGAATCTCTGCTTCTCTTCACACCCGATGACTAACTAGGAAGGCAGTTTTGAGTAAAGTACCAACCTCGCTGTGCTTGTGATTCTCTTCGCCCTTTGGCTATTTAAACGAAAAAACTTCTTAGTCATGGATAATTTCCCAAGAAATGCTTTTGTTATTAAATAAAATGTTTGTGCAAACCAGTGCGTTCCAGGTGCTTCAGTGTGTTTCTGCAATACCGTTTTGGGGGTTGTATCTTCATTGAGGCTTGGTAGGAAAAGTATTTTGGTGGAAAAATGATTCTGTACCAGGTTTTATGATTTCTATATTAAGAAATCATGCCATGTGTGGACAATTTAGGAAAATCTTGATTTAGCTGCCCTGCCAGTATAGAATGCTATTTCAGAAGAAGTTCTTAAGGGGTGGGGTGGGGGGAAGTGGTGTGTTACTAAGTTCTTGCAAAAATAGCTTCCGTAGAGTTTTCATGCCAAAAGCATGAAGTCAGTGACTGCAGAATAGCATGTTTTATTCAGTTTGTCTTCGTCCGCCATCTGAGACATTGAGGAAGGAAGTCAGGGTTGGTATTTTGAGCTTTAGTGAAGAGATTGCCCTTATCAGAAACTCACACCTTTAGCCCACGAGTGAACACAATTTGAATGTAAAGGTGGTGCTGCTGCAGCCGTTGTGACAGACAGCGTGAGTGACGCTGGCCACACTCCGGTATCAGGGAAATGTGTGACAAGCGAAGGTGCGTAGGGGTAAAATATTGGAATTTCAGACACTGTAAGAAAGATTATTGGACTCCTGAAACATAGTCATCAAAGAGAAAATTAGTAGTGAATGCTTCCGCATTAACTAACATGCAAGCAAGTAATCTCAAGGTGGCTTCTGGGAGAGCAGCTTACCAATTGAGTGCAGAAGGACGGGAAGGAACCAATACCTGTAGAAGGAGCAGTTTGCAGAGCGTGAGTCCCCGCAGGTGGCCCAGCACGCAGCATGCTTCTGCGCAAGGCTTCGTCTCGGAGCACGGCAGCCCTGCGCTGCTTCCCTTCCAGCAGACAGGTAGTGTAACGAGAGCTGAGAAACCGGGTGTGTATCTAGCTCTGGAAAAATTGCTTTAGACTCTTCAATTACTGTACGTAGTAAAAATTTAGTATGTGCTTCGTGCTGGATAGCGTGCGAAGTCCTGCTTAGTATTTAATGTAGGGCATTATGCTGTTTACGTACAAATGGATAAAATACTCCCACTTTATGAAGCGTTTTCTTGGCAGAAGTAGAATAAGAATTCATGAAGGAGAACTGTAGGTATGGACTGCTTTTTACTTTTTTCTCCTTTTTTTTATCTGTGCTTTTCTTCAAAACGGCTTTGGAGAGCCCGCTTTCATCATCTGGCCCGTATGAGAAGTGGTTCCATTCTCCAGCTCCTGGATAGGGACGTTCTGCTGAATCAGCAAGCGGTCTTGCAGGAACATCCAGCGGCGCAGTGGGAATCTTTCTTTACGAGCTGTCAACGTACAACAGCTAAAAAGCAGCAGGGTGCAGGGCAGTTTATGCTGCCGTACGAAGGCAGCGCACGTTCAAAAATAACAGAAAATAAATCTTAAAGACCATGTATTTGTGTCAGTCAAAAGGGGTATCTTTGATTTCCACCCTCCCCAGTGCTGCGCTTTGCTGGTTTTGTGGGTAGATTACAAAATTAGCACATGCATGTTTATTCCGTTCCGGAGCTGAGTTATTGCAAGAGTTAACGTGCTTGCTTGGCCACAGTCAGATCCGACCTTTTCCCAGTGGAGGTCTAAGGCAATGTTGTAGGATCCCAGATACCAGTGCAGTTTTCAGGTTCAGTAGCTGTGCTAGTACGAGCCAGTTGTCGGGGACAACTCGCGCTTTACTGTAATAGCAGTAAAGACAACGTAGTTAAGCTGAGTTTAACCATGAAAGCTTTGTGCCCCCAGAACTGTAACTGTCGCTGTTTAGGTCGCTGTGAATCGATGAGAGTCCCCCGAGGAGGTGGGAGTGGAGGGATGGACTTTCTCATTAAAAATCAGTGGCAAAACTGTAACTTGCATTAGGCACTCTCTGGGGCAGGTGTGAGTATTAACAGATTTTTGGGATGTATTAGGTATTTCTAATAATTTTCAGAGACTATTTCTAAGAATTTAAGCATCTGATGTCTCAAGTTGTGTATGCTTCAGTCACATTCTGTTTGTTTTACACTAAACTTTTCTGTATTTGCATTTGATGGATTTTTTCCTTTAATAATTTCCAAAATTCTGTGTGGACTTTAACATTTCCACATCTTGTATCTCAAGTTTGATAATGAGCTTGATAAAGGCTCATCAGTTAGAGCTATTCCTTGGCATACTAGGTGAGAAAATTAGTGAATCTTTCACACCTGACACGTGGAAAAAAACTAGTGTTTGACAAGATTAGCTTCTTAACCCAAAGTGTCACAATCTGCAGGCCCACTTCATGCAGTTGGAGCCATGCGTATACCCTGAAGACTCTCAAATAAAGCCGAACTTCATCTGGTTCTTGAAAAAAGCTGCTTGCGTAAAAAATTTAATAAAGTCACTATAATGTGCTAATGACCCCCCCCTCCCAATATCAAATATCTTACAAAAATGAAAAGAAAGGGACTACATAGTATGTAGTGCAGAGGCTAAGCTAGGTTTACTCCTGCAGCCTGGATATAAGGGCAAGATTTAGTCACTTCTAAGATGTGAGGTGCCATTTGCTTTTAGGGCTTGGCTGTCCTGGAGTGCAGAAAGAAAGAGGTGGAGTTGGCCAGCAGAGTCTCTGATGCAGGTACCCGTGGGACTGATGAATGGATCTACTGGTGGCGAGATGAAAACAATGTTCAAGTAACTGGGCGTGTGATGGCTGCTGGGCTGGAGTATTCCCGTATGTCTTGTTGATAAAAGCAGATGCTGCTTTTCAGCGTGGTATTGCTGAACTAAAACGCTGGTTTGTTCTTCCCTCACATGACCATATTAGAGAAGCAAGCTTGACGTGAGCATCTTCTGTTGAAATTAAGTTGTCTTATGTGTTACCCACGGGTTAGAAAACAAGGCAGCATGGCATCATGGAGCAGCAAGTAGTTATTTCTAGCATATGCACTTGCAGTGTAGACTTAAAGGATGACACTGAAGTTTCTGAAGAACATCTCTATTATTGTCTTGGATTGTCTGACACCCACCACCAGTCTCCTTTCCTGACGAATTCCTTGCAGTTGAAATTCTTGTTGTCAATTATTGATTAGTAAAAGTGAGTTGTCTTCCTTTGGAAAGCAAAGGGAGAGAGGCAGGGGGAAACAAATGATTTTATTTTCAGGAACTTTACAGAAGGCAGCTGCCAAAATCTTGCTTTGGGCCATGGGATGCTCAAAAGTCGGCTGAGCTTGTTAGCAATCTCTTGACTTTGCTCATTTTTATTGATTTGCTGTGCTTAATTTAAAATAAAGAAAGAAATCCAAATGCTAATTTGTGGGAGTAGGTTGTGACCCACATCTCAGTGACTGAGGAAGGTGGTGTGGGCAGCAGTGTGAAGGGAGCAGGGTGCTTTTGAATGGATCCAAGTGGTCACGTCAGCACGATTTTAAAAATACCATTGGAAATTACTCCCTTGCTCACAACCTAAAGTGCAGCCAGTACCATCTCCAGTTTGCTCCCCAATGGGATGCTTTTACAGAAGCAAAATTTTATGCAAGATTTCACATGACAGACGATCATTCTTCCTCTTCCTTGCTCAATTGCTCAATGGAAAACTTGCTGCCGTTCGTGGGTTTGGAAGGGTTTTTCATCGCTCCGCTCAGAAGTGGCTGCTTTTGCCACTGCTCAGTACGCCGCTAAGGAAGCGGTGGCGCGCTGTCACGAGGCTGCTGTTCTGATGGCTTTGAGGTGATTTGGGTTGGTTTTACCCCGTAGCAGGAGTTGGTGTTGGGTAACTGCAGTTGTCCAGGTCAGCCAGGACTTTCTTCCAGCTGGTGGGACCAGAGGAGAGGTTGCTGCAGCAGGGTTATGGGGTTTTGTTTGTCTGTGTCCTTAGTTCTTTCCGTTGTGGTTTTTTTTTTGTTGCATGGTTTGCATCTTCTTTAAAAACACATTCTGGACATTCTGCTTCAGCCGAAGACAGAGTCTCTTTCAAGGCTGATGTGGTCTGAGAATCAGGACTGGAAACTGAATCTGCGCTGGCACGGTGCAGTTACTTGTAGTCACTGAAACCCTGTTTGCTCGCATTCCTTCCGAAGGTCGTGTTTTTAAATTGCCTAGTATTTGAAGCAAAAAAACAAGTTCAGAGGTATGAAACTGCGTATCTGTGCTTCATGAGTATCATGGTAGGATGCCTTAAGGTCCTGTAGCACCACCTGCTAAACTTTTAATTGTGCTTTCTTTTTCAGTTAACAGAGTATAAGTAGATGGATTCTCTCTGGGATAGTTGGCGTGATACAGATGCGAAGAAAGGGAGTTAGTAGTCCGTTATTTATGTAAGTTAGCTTTGACAGGAATTAATATTTATCAATGAAGGATAGACTCAGAGAATTCACTGTCTTCATCCCTTGCACACATCTGGGTGAGGAGAGTTTTGCCTGGTTGACTCATTCTGAAATTGCTTATAGGCTGAATTTACAGATCTCAATCTTAGTATAGGGATAGATTACTGTTAATATCCAAAGCTTACTAAAAAGGGATTTTGCGTCTTTGGAATTTGTTACCAAATCTCAAAACAAAAAAAAAATCTTTTTAAGATTTGGACTTTACTCTGTCAGGAAATAATATTGGTGATGTGGTTTAAAGATTGTGAAATAAATTTTTCTTTGTTTTCATGACAGTTGTTTTAAATCAGCGTTCTACCAGTTTGAGGAGGCTTGTGTGTTTGTTCTTTCCTCTCTTTTTTTTGAACAGATTTTTATGTAACACAAATTCAGTAAGCACTTAGGACTATGGAAATCACCTAATTCTTTGGAGACATCGGCTGTTTCTGTGAGAGTAACTTTTTTCCCCCCACTGCCATGAGTATTCAATGGCATTGGCGCCCTGTTTTCTTTACTGTGTCTTCATAATAAATTCTATAATACTGGTAATGTACTTAGAAATACACTAAATGTACTTATAGCAACAGCAATTCATACAGTTTCAGTAATTAGCCATACTAATTACAGTTGGGATGTAGGATGGGAGATCGTGTGCTACATTAAAACCAGAGAAATTAAACCAGAGCCATTTTATGGAACTATTATGTTCTTTTGGGGACTGCAGATCTTAGTGAAGCATTAGCTAATTAAAAACACCAGGACAGTTCCTGAATAAACCATTAAATCTAAAGGTTACTTTCACACTTGACTGGTACATGTCAAAACACTTTTTTTCCCGTTTGTAGCTCTTGTGGAATATAGATTTTAAAATACTATACACAAAAATTCTTTGGTGGCACAAATCTGTGCTGGTTAAGGGATCTTGAGAAGACTTTTCCTGGGTTGTCAGTTTTCACTTGCGCTCCCTGAAGCGTGGAGATACCTTTTGGACATCGGCGCTGCAGTTCTGTCCCCTTCCTGCTTGCTTCACCGCTCTGCAGCCGGGCAGAGGGACTGGACACCCGGCCTAGCGAGCAGGGCGGCTGCGCTTGCGCGTGGCCCTCAGAAACCGCGCCGAGATACTTCCTAGGGGTGTGCTGCTCTGCAGCGCTCTCTCCTTAGCTTTATCGAGTGCTGGATACAGAGCCACTTATCCTCTATTACTGGATTAGTTCTTTCCTCAGCAACAGGAGGCAAGGAAAAAAATTCAGGTCTTTGCAGGGGATTTGTAAAGCTAGAATGACATTGACTCTTAGGAGAGGACGGGCAAGGTGCGAGCCGTAGTGTTTAACAGCTCATTGCAGAACAAAACCCTTTTGTCTTTAGAAGACATCAGTGCTGGGACTGTGTTCCTAATATCTGTGATTAAAAAGCATCAGATTTAGGAGATGAAGTGTATGTGCAGCAAAGATTGTTCCCCCCACCCCAGCATCATGTATGGGTTTTGGGGGAAAAAAACCCCCAAAACCTGTTGAGAGGAGGTCTGTTGCTGCTTCTGGCCTGACTGATGATATGCCTTTCCCTGTGTAATCAGTAGGCAGGAATCAAATCCCACCTTGAAAGATTTGAGCTTGCTTCTATTCGAGCAGCATAAGTGATCATCCGTTGAAAGGTTTGGGGAAACCTTAGTGCTGCGTGAGCCAGGCGTGTGTTAGACCTCTGTAAAATGAACATCACTCAAATGCTGGTTTATCTGAAGAAGTTCCGCGACTTTATTGTTCGCACTGTGGAAAAACCCGTTCCTACAGTCTGGATACTGAAAATAGCCCTGCTTATTTTCAATGCGAATTCTTCTGTTCTTGCTTCAAATTTTACTGGGGAATAAGTTTCCAACTGAGCGCAATGTGGATGAGTGAGTAGGAGGGGCAGAGTGAAGGCTGGGCGGGTGGGGGGGGGGGTTACTCAGTTACCAAACCATCGTTCACGTCTTTAAGATTTCTCTACCTTTTTCAAAAGGACAAGTATATCTTTAAGAAAGGACGAACCTTGTGTTTGGAAGGGAAAGGTAACAATTAGAAGTGTTAAGAAGAGGTGTACTGCAGCAAAAGAGATCAGAGCAGAAGTATCTGGAGAGTCACGTTATGGAAGAGGAGGCTTTGTGCTACCAGAAAGACTTCTCAGAAACTTCCTCTTGCATCATTGCAGTGAATAGTCTCTTTAGAAAATACGTGCTGCAGATTATTTACATTTAGAAACCAGTGTAATTGACAGTCAGAGAGATGCTATTTCCGTATTACCAAAAAAACCTGTTTAATTATTCCTAATGCTTTTTAATGTCCAGTGTTAATGCTGTTAGAGGACATATTGCTAACTTCTTTGGTCCAGGAGCAAGGCACCTCACATGCAGAAGTTGTAGTTCGCGATTAATCAGCTTTGCAACTTCTCAAGATTCCGACACGGAAGGTTCAGTTTCCTCTGACAATAATTATTTTCTGTTAGAATTGGAAAACTGGCAAGAGATCACAGTCGTTCTTTTAATGTTTTACGAGGGACTTGGAAAGTTAATAGAGAGAGCAAAAGCAGCTTTAGCCATCTCGCAAGATACCTGCCTGCCCAGCAACTGGCCAGAGCAGGGCACAATTTTGTGTCCTTCCAAAAATTGCACAGCAAAAGCTTTTGGAAGTCTCATCTGCTCCCGACAGCTTGAAGTATTCAGAAAGCTGGCAACTTAGGCTTGGAGAAAAAGCATTCATATTATGAAACAGCATACAAAGAGCATGAATTTCAGTCGTCCTGATTTGGGTAATTGGGTATTATGTATTTTTCAAATCATGTTTATAGAAGGAACATTCCAAGGAAGGTTATTAATGATTGATCAGATTAATACACCAATTCTGTTAAAATGATGGGCGGCATTTCTACGGAAAATATTCTGAAGGGTTTGAATAGAGTGCTGTATTGGAAACCTTTGGAAGACTTTGTTTTATTCTGAAGAAATTGCTGGAGGAGCACATACACAGCACTCATTAGGGTGTTTTGATTGTTCCGGCCAAACCTCATACACAAAAATGAACGCCTCAGCTTCTGGCACTGCCTGGCAGGTAAGGAATTGCAGTCTTGTGATGAGAGAATTTCATTATCTTGCGGTACGAGATGAGGAGATTGCTTGCCGGAGCAGTGGCTCTGAGTTGGAGCAAAACATCGTGAGAGAGGGGATTTGCAGTGGCTCGTGCGTGGGGAGGTGGTGATGGGCACGGCTGTGGATTGCGATGTTCCTGTCCATAGGATCTTCTGTGTGCAGATCAGCCAGCATCTTGCAAGAGAAAGAGATGGAGCCAAGAGATGGACAAGAATGTTGAAAAAAAAAAAAAAAGGAGAGCAGAAAAGAAATGTAGTAAATGTATAATGGTCAAAGCTGATGAAATGGGTCAGTGTTATTTCTGAGCTGCAAGCTGGTTGCTGTATTTTCCTTTCCCTTTTTGTTGTTTGTTTGTTTGAGGAGATAGGTAAGCAAAGAGTGTTTGAGGAGGAGAAACAATTTCTTGTTTGAAAACGAGAATTGATGTAAAAATACAGATCTGAAGTGCAGTCTTCCTCCCACTCTGTTTGAAATGCAATTTTGTAGTGCCGTTCCACAAGACGCTGTAGATAGGTATTTGTTAGTATTTCCCTGTTACTGTCATTGCGTGTCGGCCAAACGAACGTTAAGAAATACATTCAAGAAACTTAAATTTGGAGTTTGAGTCACAGAATTTCAGTCGGCCTGTAACGCGCGCGTACACACACGCGCTTCCTTACCGCCATTTGAGACCTGCCACTTGGTATTTTTGGGACAGATCACTTGGCTGAACTGAATTAACTTTCTGCTCTGTGCCTTCTGCTGCCTGTCCTTCAGAGGCTCGGCGCGGAGATTGCATGGCAGCCGTGAAGTGCTGGAAGGTGGCAGGCTGTGTGAGTTCTGTATTATACAAAAGGATAAGGCAGAGCTTCTGTTACAGACTTAAACGAAACCAAACCCTGACAAACAAACAAAAACCATCATGACACAAAGGGTTTTTTGTCAGAGGTGCGTGAGTAAATATCTACTGTCTGCCACTTAGGAAAGGAGGGACCAAGGTCAGTTTGTAAGAAAGCGCACGTGACAATTTAGGTAAGTTAAAAAACCCAAGCAAGCAACCAAACAAAGCCTTCTGGGCTTCCCCCCCCGCCTTGCTTCTGTTTGTTCTTATGCAACTGGCAGATTTTATGGCAGTTTTAATCCAAACCCATCATCCAGGTACAGCAGAGGAGCAGAAATCTGGCATGGGTGGAGAATAACTAGTAGGCCAGATGGTAGGAAGCATAAAGCTACAGTATACAAGCAAAGAGAGTGTTTAAAAAGAGATTATATTGTAAGTCCATAAACAAATTGGCAAAGAAAACAGTCAGACTTTTAAAAATAAAGTGACATGTCTTCAGAGAAGGTAGGCATTGCTTAAAAAACCCCACTGTGTGTGTCTCTAAAGACAAGTGTCAAAAGGCATCACTAAACCTGAACTTCCGAAGGCGAATAACGATATTTGAACCAGAAATGAGGTCATGATAGGAAAGGGAATCTAAAAAGAACATAAAACTATTGAAGTATCTGCATCTGGCCAAACGTGGTAATATTCTGGAGGCAGTGATGGGTCTAAAGAAAGACGAGGGGGGTCTGTGTTCAGCGGGTGAGCGGGGCGTCCGTTAAGCATGTTGCAAGGAACACTGAAATTCCTGTGTTGACATCTGAGCTGTGAAGGCCCCAGCCCAGAGGCTCAGGAAGATGATTATCTGCAAAGCTACGATTACCTAAACACCCAGTCATGTGTTCATAACTGGCCATTCCTGGTGCATCCAAACCTTTTTAAAATAAACACCAGAGAAGCGCCAGATGGCAAGTCCTTGACATAGTTTACCTGCATGTTGCAAAATTATCCCAGGATTGTATGATAGCCACCTGGCTAATAATTATGGGAAGGAGTTGAACTTCTTGATTCGATAAATAATTAGTTTTAGGATGAAAAATACAGATTTTTCACGTGAAAGCAGATCATGAGGGAACAAACTAAGTAGGTAGGCAAATGCAGTTCCAGAAGGAATTGCGTTCTGTGTAATAGCGGCTCGCGTTTGGGAAGGAAGCTCATTGCTCCTGAGGTGTCAGGACACTCAGCGTTGGACTGAGGATAAAAAGAGGAGGAAGCGGACAGGAGGCTGTATTGCAAATGTCCGGGAACCGTGAGGTGGAAACAAGGGAAGGAAATGAGCAGTCATTTCACTGCTTACGTGCTGTGGAGTGTTCAAGGGGCTCTGGGAGCTCGAGTGAAAATAAGATCCTTGGAATAATGCTGAACTGGGGAGCAGGGTGAGAGGAGGAAAGAAGGCAAAATGCTTTTTATTAGCAAGATCGTTACAGACTGTGGTTGACTCTGTTCTTTTGAGCACTGTGCAAAGGTCTGTTAATTTGGGTGTGCACCGTGATTCGCGCAGTGTTCAGTTGATCTCACTTTGTTATAGCGAAATAACTTGGACGTCTGGGTGGTGATGGTCGTTGGAGGGAAACGAGCCCCTTACAGACACTCTAGGGTTAACTGCTTCTAAAAAGCAAAAATTTTCTCCCCTTGTGGTGGCATTGTCCTTATGAGTAGGCGTTTCAGGGTACTTAATTCCATTCTCAACTCAAACAGGTTGATAGAGGAAATGCATCCTTTAGAAAAATGAGGTAGAAATGAGCCCTTGGATCGACTGGTTGGTTTTATTTATTGACTGAAGAGGATGAGTTGGAGAAAGCTGAGAAAGGCAGGAAAGAATCAGCATGAAAACAGATTTTTGATTTTGTTAACACAAAAGGCACTGCAGCAGGTGACCTTGCTTTTTTTTCTTGTTCCTGCCTTTTCTCCTGTGTTCTTGGGAGGACAAAGAGGAGGAGGATGCAGAAAGAGTTCCCTGGGGTTGTGTTGTGGTAGTGCAAGTGTCTGCAGAGGGACATAGGAGACACACTGTCGGGGGTGAAATGCTAGTGTATCTCACCGGTGAAAGCCCAGAGATTTCCTCAGGCGTGGGGGTTTGTCATGAGAGAAAAGAGAGGAAACGTTAAGCTAAGAGCGAGCCAGGGAACAAGGGAAAGTTATGCTTCTTTAAAAGCAAAAGCAAACCACCAGGTGGAATTTGTTCTTAAGGTTTTTCAGGCAAGTGGAGTGTGATGGCTCTGTCAGTAAAAGGGTCAAAAGAAAAGCAATCCGTCCTACTGGTATGAAAAAATAAGGCGTAATGAAACATTAAATTGACATTTGAAAAATTACAAAGAAATGTGTCGCGGCTTGGTTAAAAAGGACTTGTTCCCGTAGAATTAAAGGGGTGCTGACATTAAATCTAAAGGCTAGACTGATCATTAAGCGCAGAATATAAAACTTATTTTGTAGGTAGAGCACAGAACACCCGCTTTGATTTAGTCATCAGAATTGTGATCTGACAGACTAAAATGGAGCCATAACAAGATTGCTCTTTTTCCAAGGCAACGTCTCTGCTTCCTGTAGAAAGCTTGGAACTAACCTTACATGTCAGATGTAATTCCTGGTATAAAATGTGGGGGTCAATAACGGAGCATGAAGAAGGTGCATGATTTAATAATGCAAGTGTCTGAGATTTAAAAATAATTGGAGAATTAGATAATTTGGAAACATCAGATTAAACTCCCTTAGTGACTTCTTTAATTGGGGGTTAAACCCCAATGGGGCTTAAGAAGTGATTTCACCATATGACGCCATCTGGTTTAAGGTTTGCCGAGGAGGTACGGCAGTCCTAAACTGTCAAAAGTATTTACTTTGGAGTTTATATCAGTGTATTTGTGGAATGAGGAAAGTTGCATGTGTATGTGAATTGGCTTGCCAAAGTCCCACAAATTATAACTTTAGGAAGGCTGTAGACTGTAAAATTGGAAAATTGATATTGCACCTTCATTTGAAGAACGCAAACCTGCGCAAGGAAGATTTGATGTTTCTATGGGATTTGTTTTGAAAAGAGAATTAATCCTTACTTTATTGGGAGAGAGGAAGAGCTGCTGGAAAGCATCTTGGGGCACATCGATGAAAGAAGCTGTGGTTTTTTCTAGCACTGTGAGCACCGCATTGCGTGAATAACCAGATTTAGCTTTTAGGCAAATCAGCCGTCAGTCCCTCTTAATTGCATGAATAAAAGGCAGACGTGTATATATATTTACATTTCCTTAAAAAAAGAAAAGAAAATGAGAATTAAATAACTGGACGTCAGGCGTCGAGGTAAGAAAAGATAAGTATAAATGGAATTTTAAGGAGGGAGTCAACCTGAAGCAAAGGCTCGTGCTGCACGGACTAACTGCGAGCCCTGGAGCAGTCTCTGCCGCGGTGTAGTCATCTCTGTCACGGGGCTGTGGCAGCACTCGGGTTGCTCTGCTGACCCCGTTTTGTTTAGGTAAAGAGGTCGAGAATATAAGCACATCTCAATGAATTTAATCTGTCGTACAAAGGGACCTAGAGCATCGGCACACTCTGCTCTTAGCCATAAGGGTGCGTTATAAGGAAGCGTCTCTCTGCCTTCGTCACAGTTCAGGTAGCTGGCGGTAGTGCTGCCGTGGAAAGGGAAGCAGAGAAATACCTGGGCTCTGTCACAGACCGCAGCTGGGGCGCTCGCCCCTTCTGGTTAAGACATTGGCAAGACTGTAAGAGTAATCAGGAGTCTGAGGCATCCCACAGAGTTATTTAGCGTGAGCTGTAAGTTGCAACACATGGAGCTTCACACCATGGACGGTGTTTGTTGTTGGGAAATGAGTTCAGCTCAGCTCAAAGGTAGTGCAAGGGATCAAAGTTTGGTGTCAAAATCTATAGCTGGCGGGGTGGGTTGGCGCGTCGTTCGTAACATGCCTTGTGGCAAGTCAGTAAGTTTCCAGCATCCATGGCAGTAGGTCTTAACGTTTCTCACTAGATTCTCTTAATTGCTTCATCTTGAAGATTTAGCTTAATAAGGAACAATTAGAGGCAATTTAAGTATGACTGTTAAAGATGTGGATTTTTCTCCCGCTGATACTCCCTTTCTGAGTTTCGCTGCATTTTGAAGTCTTCTCTGCCTGATGTCGTTGCTTCGAAAGCAGAGGGGAGGGTACATCGGTGCATCCCCGTGCTGGAAAGTTAGGGCAGTTTTTCTCAATAAGAAAAATTCAGGCGTGAGTCACTTCAGCGGAAGAATTGAGTCCAGGTTTTCCAGGGTGAGTGCTTTAACTCTTAAATTAACAACAGAAAATACCTACAGCGTTTTCAAACGTTTTTCAGCGTTCTTAAGTTATTTTGAGATGTAACTCGAGTGCGTAGCTGGATTTGTGCTGCTCTGCTGCTCTTCGCTGGTGTAAGTTCAGACGGGTGTACCTGCCTCGCTCTTCCCGTGCATGCAGGGCTTGGCTCGTCTTCTGTACATAAACGTGGCTCGAGCCAGCAAAACAATTCCCTTCCAAAGAAAATCTGTGGAATTTCATTGCCTAGGGCTGGATGTTTGGGAATTATTTGGCTTGGTATTCAAACTAGTGAGAGATGCATTAAAAAAAAAAGATCATGTTTTAGACTAACGCTTTATTAGTGACACATTATGGAAAATTCATTTGTTTAAAATACAGCTATTAAGTTTGACTCTGTTCCATGGAAAAATAGATTAATAGCTCTGCCTTAAAGCAGCTTGAAAAAAGGTATTAGTCTTGTCGCTTCCTCCTCCCCCTCGTGTTGCAGTGTTTTTATGTGCTTGCTACGAGTATTTTCATAATATTTACTTAAAATAATTTGATATGATGCAGCAGTCAGCTGCCACGGCAGTGGCAGGGCAGCACTATTTCTGTATTTTCAGACTTGATTTTAATTTGAGCTACGTACCTGGTTTTACTCTCTCTCCAATTGAACAGCCTGATGGTCACTGTAAAAGGGCTGTGCTTAGCGTAACGCGTAGGGAGGTGACTTTGTCATATGAAAAACCGCATTTCAATTCTCACGGTGAATCGGTGGAGGCTTCTAGCGCTTAATCCTGGAGAGTGGGTACAGGGCAACCTGCTTTTTTGTTCGGAACGGTCTCCAGGGGGTGCATTTACCACTGTTGCATGTGACAATTCTGGGGAGCATTGACCTGAAAAAAGGGGAAAAAGAAAATATTTTAACGTAAACTCCCCTGTGCTTAAATACACGGTGTCTGGTAACACCTCGTGGTCCATAATGTGGTTCGGAAGGTTCACAGCATTTTCCGACACGATAGGTGAAAAGAATCCATCAAAACAGACAGGCAGATACATTTTGTTTTTACAAGTTTTTCTCACTGAAAAATAAAGCATACCGAATGACAGCCGGGCGGAAAATATCAGTAAATCGTGCAAGGCCATACATTAGCACGTTTGTAAAGCTCTGCTTTGTATTTGGACATTTCCGTCAGCATTTTCTTCACATAATTGTCAGGCTGTACCCATCTGGAGCTAATTTGAAAATCGGAGGTTAATGGTCACAAAAGATGGCTTGTACCAATTAACTGGAATATTTATAAATTCAATCTCTGTGTGAGTTTCGATTATAAATACTGTTTTCACTTATCTGCCACTGACAATAATAATAATGTTTTAACTATTAAATTATTAACATATAATTTACATAACAAATATGTATGCAATCAAAATTTTTGAAGATTTGCTGTTTGTCAAAGGATGCCTGTTCTGTAAAACGTATTCTTTTACACTTGTAGGACAAATACAGATTATTTCAGGAACATCAAAGCTGTTGTAATCTCGGTGTACGGGGATTTACTCCTTTGAAGTTCCTGCAGCGGATCTCCCCGACTTTGTGAGACTATCTGACTATTTGTATAGAAAATAATAACAAAACTGTGAATCATTCTTCTTCCTTTTACACTTTTTCCAAGTTTCATTTTCAGGCTCTAAGATAACAAATTAATTGGGTGTACCAATTCATTTAAAAGTCAATGTCACAGTGACAATTGGCAATTTGTGAAACTTTCCCAAGTGCCCAATTGCTGAAAAGTGGTGAGGGTTTCCCTCCGCTGACGTGACAAAGGAGTGCATTGAGAAGACAAGAAGAGGGCATCCTCTCTCCTGCCGTGAACGCTGGCTTTGCTTTACCAGCATTTGCTTTCCCGCTGCGGTGAGTAGAACCGCACGCGTGAACATTTGCAGTCTTACCTGCACAGGCTGCGTAGGGAAGGGGTTGGAATTGCACTCCCGCGGTGCTAACACGCCGCTCCTTAGTGTGATGGCATCTCTGTGCTTTATGAAGGAGGTTGCTTCGTCACTGAGCCTCTGACACCTGCGCTGAACAGCCTCTCGGGATGGTGTTCTCCGGGAGACCCGGAATTTGATTTGACTTCCTCGCATTTGTTAGCTGCTAAAATTTAGAAAACAAGACGTGTCAGCCATGGCTGTAGGCAGATTTCTGTGGTTAATAGAAAGCCTAGATTTGACAGTGTTTACTGAAGCACTGAATTAAAGAAATCTAAATGAATTGATGATTACGACAGAGTGGAGGGAACTCTTAAGCCTGGGAAAAGTACTTGAAGTGGGTGTTGATGCTCACACTTCGCATTGTTCGTCAAGTGGTGCATGAATGGTTTTCTGTTTCCACTGCAAACGTAACATTAATGATGATCGAGGAGGGAAATATACTATGTATGTGTTGCTTTTCATTCTCTTAAAGTATAAGCAAGCTGTATTGAACTGGAAGATAGTGTATCTTCATGTTTAAACCAAGGCTTTGGGATTTGGCAGTGTTGTTAAATGACTTGGGAAATGCAAGAGACATGTTTTATTCTAGAGAGGAATTGCCCTGGGTTGAGGTACTTCTGATGCCTTTTCTCTGCAACGTCGACTGCCAAAATGCGTTGGCATAATTGTACGCGCTCATCAAGTCTCCAGGATGTGTGCAATGCTTGCCATTTAACTTCTGGAGGAGCAATCAAACTGCTTGCCGTTTAACTTCTTGGAGGAACGTGAGGCTATACGTTTTTCTTCAACGTAGGGGTGCTGTAAGTGGGTTTACTTCCTTGCCCCTGCAGCAAGGCGATCTCACAGGGACTAATACGGCCTGGAAACTGGGGGGAAAAATGTGGTGGGATTAACTGAGTCTTTGTCAACAATTTACAAACTTTTGGTCTAGTTTGTGAATGATGGAGGATCTGGCCAGCTCAGGTTTCTCCGCGCAACACAACTCGGGTCTGCCTCGCTGCAAAAGCTACGTGTTGGATCTGATCAGTCCCCTGGTGTTGACTGCTCGGTGGCATCTTTCGCGTAGGGTCTGGGAGCGGACGAGGGGTGACAATGGCGTGCCGCATGCCAGTTTGGTACGGACAGAGGAGCGTGAAGCTTGTAACAGACCTCATGGTCCTGCATGCGCCTGTAATGGCCGTGCTTGGGATGGTCTGTCTGCAAGCTTTGTGTTGTTAGGTACGGAAATGCCTGACCCGCTTACAACAGACCTAACCTACTTGTGAACAGGATGAGGTTTGGTTGGAAATCAGTCAGGCACGCGCAAAGCTTTTTATGTGCACAAAGTAAAAATCTTGAACTGGGACCTGAATAAGAAAATGTTCCTTTATTGGCGTAGCTTAATCAAGTCAGCAGGTCTAAAAGTAGAATGAATGAAACTTGTCGGGTAGATTGGAAGGAGCTCTAAGTGTGGCCATTTATAATGTAAATATTTACATAGCTTCTGATGTAGAGTTGCAAGTTTTGCATTTATTAGGAGTTAGGAATATCTCAAGTTTGTTTGGTTTTGGAATATCAGCCTTTATCAGGGATTTTTGGGCATCATTTTAATGTTGTGATGACTAACCAACATTGACCTTAGTGGATTGTTAAAATCCAGGTACTTGAAATAGATACAGCAGCTAGCAGAGCAAGTCTGTCCAGTAACAAGGGCAAGTTTAAAATATCGTAAGACAAAATTACCATTACTATGATGGATTTTTTTGCTATCATTCTCATGCAAATAGCTGCGTAAAGCACAGCGCTGGGTCACCTTTAAAGAATTTCCATTGACTTTCATGGGAGACATGATTATCTAGGAAGGATTCCAAATAACTTTATTCAATGTCTAAATATTCAAAGATATTCTAAATATGTGTATGTTGGCTTTTATTTCTTTGCTTTTCCAGGCTCGTAGCAGCTTAATAGTAGTCTGTGGTAGGAATTAGTTGGTCTGATTGTTTGGTTTGGTCTTGATCCTGTAAAGATGACTGTTGCTGTGAACTGCCGTGTGCGTTTGAAGGAACAGAGTGCACCTTCTTTTTGCTGACAAAAATGTAGTACAGCAGTATCATGTTTTTGTACAGGTATAGCGTAATAGACGAGGACTTGAAGATACTGTGACAGTGCGAGTAGAAAATAATAATTTACCAGAAGGAAATGAAAGTATTTTTGAAAGTTCAGAGAGCATCATTTGTCCGTCAGTGTCTCCTTCTCCTGTCTATGTCATACTGGTGACAAAACCAAGGAAACCTTCTAATGATTCTTTCGCTGCAGTAATCATGAATCATTGCATGTGACACCATGGGCTGTTCCTCATGCTTGCACACTGCTACCAGTGAGTAAACAAAGCCTGGTAAGAATTTTTTTGGTTTGCAACATGCTTTCATTTCTCCTTATGGGAGAGAATCTTGTTGTAATTACTAAAATATATAGCTTTAAAAAGTCGTGATTTATTCACACTCCTTCATTTCACCTGTGCGCACTTTCCCCTTGCCGTTTGCTAACCGTACCTACCGCTAGCATTTGCAGCTTGCCTTAGGAAAACCAGTGTAGCACATGCCAGGTCTTTTGCTGTACCTCTGTCCCTCATCTCGTATTTACACATTTTCTACCCAAATGCAGTAGGAACAGTTTTCAGGTGCGAGTAGTGAGCTTGTTGAGGAGTATTAAATGAAGTTTTTATTTAACTTCAGTTCTGTCCTGTCAGTTAAATACAAGATTTTTGGAGGAACCGGTACCTGTATCCCTACTTCTGTCCACCTCACCAAGAGAAGAGCAACTATGCAGCCTGCGATACTGAGAATTGTCATCTATACCATGACCTCAGTGTTAGCATAGTGCTTAGCAGCCAGCTGAAGTTCTGCCCTTCAGTTTTGCTGGACAGATTATTAAGAAAGTACAGAGCAGATCAGATTACTAAATTATCGTATTTGAAATATAATCCAGATTCTCATACCATTTGCTTTCCGTTGCAAACCAAACCGCTGTGCGATAAATTTTGAGCATGTAGAAGAAATAGTCTGGATGAGTACCGGAGAGGAGGTAAATTAAGCTGCATTTCTCTTTCTGTGTTTCTTCGTGTATAATGTACTTCAGTCAATACCAAATGATGTTTTGAATATCATCCAGAACGTATCTTAGTTTTTGACCTCGACTCGTATTTCTGAAGCTGATGTCACGAGCACAAAATAAATTGTGCAGTGGGCTGGCGTGAACAACCTCATCTTGTGAGTTAAATAAACCAAGAACATTTTATTGGTTATTCAGTTAAGACCTTTTCCGTTTGAGTTCCAATAAGCATACAAATATGTGCCTTCGCCTGCTCAGCTGTATATTGGTTTATGTCATCTCTGGTTCATACAGTCCTTTGATCTGTATTTTTATTTAGTGTAATCGAATAAGGCCAAGGCAAATTTAAAAAAAAAAAAAGAAAAAAAAGAAAAAAGGGAGAGAATTCTCCTTTCTGTAGCATTTCAGGTAGATTGCTCCCTCACCCAGGTTTCCCATTGACTTTGTTAAAGATTGCGTTATGTAGCGCTGCTGTTTTTAGGATGATCTTAATATTTCAGACATCAGGTACCTGAAATTCCTCTCCAAAACAGAGCAATGTCTTCCTCTGATATCGCTTCCTTTTACAGTCATTTTAGCCAAACAAACTCAATGTTTTCAGCTAAATTTGTATGGCTGGAGAAGCAGGCTATCGTGAATAGCTAAATCTCATTTACTCAGACTTGCACACCCAGCTGCTATTTCAGACACAATTGGAATTATTCAAGCCGGATGGCAAAGTCGTATCCTGAACCCATGGCTAAATTCTGTACTTTCCCAAAAACGAGTGAAAGTTTGTCAGTGACGGGGTCACTGTCAGGACCCCGACTGAAGATCACTGCAGTTTAGAACAGAGGTGCTAGGGGATAAGCGCTTAGATCACTGGAGCATTGAAACTCCTGCCCCTGAATTACACCTCAGTCTAGGTGGTTTTTTCCCCCCTTGTCTTGTTGTAGGTTTCGAATGAGTGAGGGCATAAATGTTTAGAGTCAGCTGCTTGTCCTTCTCATGTGAGCTCTTCATCTCAAGTTCATTCTCCTTGAGCACATTTGAACAGCCCAAAATGACAATTTTACAAACACTGCCAAAACCTGACCAAAAAACTTGCTGTTGGACTTCATACATATTTCACCTTTATTGATAGAAGTCATTTTAGAACGGAAAAGGACCAAGGAAACGGACACAAAGAACCTGCTCGCTTTATACTTTTATCGTTTTCAGCGTGGTGAAGGTCTGATGTCGGCAAATACGTGTTCGGAGAGGGGCAGGTCACCAGGCAGAGCTGCAGCATCGCTTTGCGTTGTGATTTTATAAGCTGTAGGGTAGGTTTTACTTCGTGTCATCTTAGCTGAGGAAGAAACTTCTTCCTCTTCTTGCGTCATACCCATTTGAACGAAACCACGCATTTAGTGCTGTGTGGAAATTAACTGATGCTGTTGCTTAAAACCAAAAATTTTGAGGCTGCAGCTCGAAGAGAGAGGCACATCCCCGATCTTAAAACCGAAGAGTAGTCCAGTTCAAGTTGGTAAACCCACTCTGGCTCGGCAAATCCTAGAGTTACAGGCCTGTAAAGGCCTCAAAAGGAGCAAACTCCAAAAATGCAACTCGGGGACACTGAAATGAAGGACAAAAAATATCAACAGTTCCAAAACTATTACTTTACTATGTATTACATGTTGATTTACTGAAGAGGGAAAAAATGCATTAGATTTCAGATAATACCCTACTAGTTAGAGAAACTTTGTATTTTATTAGGAACAGTTGATGTAGGTATTCCTTATTTTGTTTTGAATCCTTTTTCCTTCATCTAAAGGGAAGAAGATGGTAAGCCAGGGAGCAGGGTAAGGTGCTGTCATGGCATTTGCTTTCTGCTCTCCTCCTCTTCCTCCCCTGCCCCGACTCAGCAGAGTTGCGGAGGAAGCAGAGGGGAGAGCCGTGAGACAAGCTGCAGGGAAAACGGGGTGGGTGGTGCGGGGAGCAGAAGGAAAACGGCTGCGCAGAGCTGTTAGCTGTGTGCAGCACTCCAGCGCCTTGTGCTGGCGTGGAGCATCGAAGCTATTTTTAACTCCGAAGTATTGCAGTGAGATGTATTTAATTCATCAGAGAAAGAAACAAAGCCTTTTCTCAAGCTCCGTGTCCCAAGTAGTTTTCAGACAAGCTCTAGGGATGGCGGTATTTTGCCATTGGACATGGCGGTTGTAATGCAATGACCTCAAGAAACCTTATCTTCCCATAAATAGCATTTGTCTAAGCAAAAAACCGCACCTCAGCAGCTTTTCTTTATCTATGCGGTTATATCTTCACTACGATGAGTAATTTTTTCTTTACATTCCGTGCAACTGCTGTAATATTACAAATAAATAGCCATGGAACAAGCTATTAGCATTTGTGTAAGAGTGGCCATTCACTTCAGGAGGAGTTATAAACTAGGCACTTGGTGTGTCATGTCGGTAATCATAAGGCTGTTTGAGGACATAAATGTGTACAGAAATGCAAAGGATATTTGAGGTTTTGTGGTCGTGGGAGCTAATAAGTATTGGAGAAGTTTTTTCTTCAGAAGTGGCAAAATAAAAGAGGTCCTGTAGAATTACATTGTGCTGGGTATTCAGAAAAAAATGTGAATTTTAAAATGGAAGATCGGTTTGTCTTCAGAAACATTTTTGGCTGAGTGGTCAGTTTGTACAAGGGTGTTGTACCCTATGGATGCTGTTTATTTTCCTGGTGGAACTTGCAAATGTATTTTGGGAGTATGTCATTGTTTCGTAGCTGTATTGCACGAACTGCTGAAGTTTTTGCCTGTGAGACTGAAGTGTTTGCTACTTTGAGGTTTGCCAAACCCTAGTGTTCACGTTGTACCCACTGCCTTGTGGTGGCTGTCACCAGCATCTTGCAGTGGGCACACAAGAAGCTCCTGCAACCCTGCAAACGTCAGACTGAATAGACGGTGCAACGTACTCGTTTGTTCTTAGGTTCAGAGAAATCCTCAAACAGATGGGAGAGATGAATGGGATTAGTCACTTTAAACAAAAAGCACTAATGAGTAAAGTGTTTTTTTTGCAGGCATGAATGTAATGCCACCAGTTGTAGAATTCCGAGTGTTGTCAGCTCAGGAAGAACAAACTGATGCTGTAATTTCTCTTGAGAGACCAGTGAAAAGAAATACTGATTAAAATAATGCTATGGGGATCCTGGTGTTCTTGCGGTAGGTCAGAGAGAGACGGAGTCTTCCGAGTCAGTATGTTTCCTCTTTGCTTGTTCCTAAGGCATCAGGCTGATTTTGTAACGGACTACTCTACACATTCATGGAGGCTGAAAACTTGGCATAATATATATATACTGCAAAATGAATGTTTTTCTTTGAATGAGATCTTTTTCTTTAGCCTTTCTTATTCCATCTACCTTTCCTTCATCCATTTGTGCTGCATAATCTGAACCAGAGCTGTGCAACAGCGTCCTCCTCCTATTCCTCTTAAGACGACAGACGACCCTGTTCTTTGAAACTTGAACATCTAATGGCCAAGCGCTGCTTGCCCCTGCAAGCCTGCCGCTCCCCGGTGTCTTCACTTTGTGCAGTGGGACTCTTCTCGACTGTAACAACACTTCTGTGGTGTTTCAAGAGTGTTAACGGAGCTGTCTTACTGAGAGTATTTGTTTGCATAGTATTGGTTTTTGTTGTTGCTTTTGAGCTTTGGGAGCTAGTTTGGTACTACTAGGTTGTTGGTTTTTTTTTTAGCATGCCTGTGAAGATGGAGGGTGTTTTCCCAAGCCTAGTGGAATCAAGTTAAAAATAGGAAGAAAGGGTTTCTGTAATAGGACTTACGCCTCCAGTTTCTTATGTCTCAAAACTATTAAGAACAGTTGTACCTTTTGTAATTTTTCTATGACGATGGAGAAAAAGCGATTCTTACTATCTTACAAAGAAAGTTTTAAGTTTGAGCCTAAATACAAAGAGAGGCTGGTGAACGTCTCCACAGTTACAGCTTCAGTTTTGTATGCTGTGGGTTTGAAGAAGTACAAAGCATTACAGCACACGGCCAATTTTTCTGCTAGTTTAAACTACAACTGGGGTATTTCCGCCAAATTGTTTCCACAATGCATTTTGATGTCTCGCTTTGCCAACACACTTCGAACCTGCAGAGTTTCGGTAGTAGAAGGCCAAGTTAGAGACCAGCCTTTGAAATGTCATTTCTGAATGACTTCTTATTTTACTGGCTGCTTTGGCTCTTCTGCTTGTAAAAATTTCCCCTTGGTTCAGCGGTGCACGTGTTTGGGTTGACTTTAGGTTTGCTCTTGGTTATATATGCGGTTGGAAAATGAAAGCTGCTTGTGGAAAGCAGTCCTACCAGGCAACATAAAAAGCTTGTATGCTCTGAGGGTGCTTTGTTCCCCCAGCTCCCGCGGAGTGACCAGCGCAGATCCAAAGTGTAATTTCCAGCTAAGAGTGGTTTTGCAGTCTTGACCTCCAATGTGAAGTAGAAAAGACCAAAGTTGGACACCTTGGACCTCAGCTCTTGTCCAAACTGTCACGAAGTTTAGCGGTAAAAAGTGTCAGCTGGGGAGTGACACAGAGTTTTGGCATGAATCTGCGTTTCCCAAGGATCACACCAAGAATTGTGCTTCCATTAGCATGCAGCAGCCGGCAAACACAGTGAGCAACTACTACAACTAAGAATATTTTGTCTGTAGTGACTGGGGTTTTGGGTTTCTCTGTAGCTTTTGGGGGTGCATCTTTAATTTTCATGCTTTATATAGAAATGCTTATTGTCAGCATCAGTGCTGCCCTTCAGCTGCCTCGTTAGTGCTGGCTGTTGCAGTGAGGCCGATAGCGAGTGACCAGCGGTGACAGCAGGGAGCCGAGGGCTCTCACTGCTGTCCACAGACGTATTGCCACGTTGCCTTGTGAGGTCCTGTCTGCATCCACGTTGGATCCTGTCCGATCCATAAACTGTAAACTACTCTGTGGGACAGGGACTCTGCTTTGTGCAGTCTAGGCAGTGCTTTCTACAGTGGGTCCTGATCAATTATGAGGATTTATAAACTCTATTGGCATTCGGGTCTGTGAACAAAGAACTAATTTTGAAAANAGTGGAATCAAGTTAAAAATAGGAAGAAAGGGTTTCTGTAATAGGACTTACGCCTCCAGTTTCTTATGTCTCAAAACTATTAAGAACAGTTGTACCTTTTGTAATTTTTCTATGACGATGGAGAAAAAGCGATTCTTACTATCTTACAAAGAAAGTTTTAAGTTTGAGCCTAAATACAAAGAGAGGCTGGTGAACGTCTCCACAGTTACAGCTTCAGTTTTGTATGCTGTGGGTTTGAAGAAGTACAAAGCATTACAGCACACGGCCAATTTTTCTGCTAGTTTAAACTACAACTGGGGTATTTCCGCCAAATTGTTTCCAGAATGCATTTCGATGTCTCGCTTTGCCAACACACTTCGAACCTGCAGAGTTTTGGTAGTAGAAGGCCAAGTTAGAGACCAGCCTTTGAAATGTCATTTCTGAATGACTTCTTATTTTACTGGCTGCTTTGGCTCTTCTGCTTGTAAAAATTTCCCCTTGGTTCAGCGGTGCACGTGTTTGGGTTGACTTTAGGTTTGCTCTTGGTTATATATGCGGTTGGAAAATGAAAGCTGCTTGTGGAAAGCAGTCCTACCAGGCAACATAAAAAGCTTGTATGCTCTGAGGGTGCCTTGTTCCCCCAGCTCCAGCGGAGCGACCAGCGCAGATCCAAAGTGTAATTTCCAGCTAAGAGTGGTTTTGCAGTCTTGACCTCCAATGTGAANCCCAGGCAAAATAAAAAGCTTGTATGCTCTGAGGGTGCCTTGTTCCCCCAGCTCCAGCGGAGCGACCAGCGCAGATCCAAAGTGTAATTTCCAGCTAAGAGTGGTTTTGCAGTCTTGACCTCCAATGTGAAGTAGAAAAGACCAAAGTTGGACACCTTGGACCTCAGCTCTTGTCCAAACTGTCACGAAGTTTAGCGGTAAAAAGTGTCAGCTGGGGAGTGACACAGAGTTTTGGCATGAATCTGCGTTTCCCAAGGATCACACCAAGAATTGTGCTTCCATTAGCATGCAGCAGCCGGCAAACACAGTGAGCAACTACTACAACTAAGAATATTTTGTCTGTAGTGACTGGGGTTTTGGGTTTCTCTGTAGCTTTTGGGGGTGCATCTTTAATTTTCATGCTTTATATAGAAATGCTTATTGTCAGCATCAGTGCTGCCCTTCAGCTGCCTCGTTAGTGCTGGCTGTTGCAGTGAGGCCGATAGCGAGTGACCAGCGGTGACAGCAGGGAGCCGAGGGCTCTCACTGCTGTCCACAGACGTATTGCCACGTTGCCTTGTGAGGTCCTGTCTGCATCCACGTTGGATCCTGTCCGATCCATAAACTGTAAACTACTCTGTGGGACAGGGACTCTGCTTTGTGCAGTCTAGGCAGTGCTTTCTACAGTGGGTCCTGATCAATTATGAGGATTTATAAACTCTATTGGCATTCGGGTCTGTGAACAAAGAACTAATTTTGAAAAAAAACTGGGGCAGGTATGCTCAGTGGGCAGTACTGAGAAGGCTAAGCTAAATTCCTGACAGATTATTTCAAATATCATCGTGCTCTGATTTTTTTTTTTCCTTTTTTTCCTCAGAATGAAAATTCCTAATGTAACCGGGCCCTCACCCACCTTGTCTTGGTGTAATGTTCGCCCCCCTGTGCGCTATCAGCTGTCTCATACTGTTTGGTCCCTAGTTACGCAGCTACGAGAATGAAGATAGCGAGCAGAACAGAGGGTTCGGTGCAAGTTAGAGAGCACCAATCAACTGATATACTGACATATTACTGGCTTTTCCTTCAAGGCTAGAGACAGGTGAACTGAGAAGGCGGTTGCGTGATGGTTTTTCCCCTCCTCCTACCTTGAAAGGCCGATGTCCAGAAACTTTAAAATAAGGCTGCAGCTACCTGCCTCTGGTGTGAAGTGTCAGTAAGGTTTCTGCCAGATGACCGAGTGTGCTTTTCAAAGAACATTACCAGGCTTTAATATATCTGTTGTTTCAGAAGACATCTATAGCCTTCGGGTTAAATGGCTTCTGGTTATTTCTCACGAGTTGCCTTTGATTTCACACTGCTGGGGTGAGGGCATTATGCATTAATAGTACAGCATTAATCTACAATGTCACTTACGCTTTGGTAAACCATTGTATTTATACTTTACAAAATCACAAGGTAATTTATATATGTCACAGAGGAAATAGGCTTTTGTGTTGTTACTTCTCTGATTAGATCATGGATTACACCAAGCAGGCACAGATTTTAGACAGGATGCTTAGAAAATAAAGCAGAAGATCTTTATCAAGGAAATCAGTATCACATTTGAGATATTACTTGTTGTTTTCTTCAGTACAGGAGACGCTATAATTTAAAGCTTTGACCGTAGGCCTTGGAGCTGTAACCATGGAAGTGTGATTCACACGTAGCAGAAGCCATCCACATACGGGGAAGACATCCGTGTCCAGTAATCGAGACTGGGCAGTGAAGACTGGGACTTTGCTGCCTTTCTCTTCAACGCTGTGTGTTTGGCCCTCAGAAAGGCATTTGGGATAAATCTACTAGTAGTAGTGCTTTATAGACAGGGGGATTATTTTAACAATTGAAAGAATTAGAATGAAAGGCTCTTTCTATTGCAGTCCTAAATCAAACAAAAGGAAAAGAAAATCCTTGGTTATTGTTGATAGCATTCTGTTTAAATTTATTTTAAACAAGCTGAACTTTTCAGTCCCTTCCAGACTCTTTCAGAATATCTTTAGTAACAGTTTGCAAAATGTAAGCACAGTATTTCCTCTCCTAATATTGCATGTAAATGTGCTGGTGGGCTCAGAACATTTATGTGTTTCATGTGATCTCAAAGTGTGATGTAGAATGTTGATACCAATAACCTTTCTGCTTCAAAAGGGTTTTTTTCTTTTGTTTTTGTTAAGAGGCTTAATGACTGACAAGTTTAAAGTACGAACTTCTGGCATCAAAGGATATAAAAGACCCTCTCTTACTAAAGTATAATTTTCTAAAAGCCAGAAGGGATTTCAAAAGTTGGTTTTCTCTGGAATAATGATAGCCCATTGTCTGAAATAATTTCCCATGAGCTTGCTTAGAAAGAAAAATAAACTCAATCTGCGTTACCAAAGAATGATAAATGTATAGTCCTTTTTGACATCTACATGGAATTTTAACGCAGTGAAATGTCAATTTACGATAGATATGAAACCTAACACTCATGTTAGCTTTTCTTGAAAAAAGTCTAGTAAAAATATAAAGGTTTCTTATTCTAGCTTTGACTTGAAAATATGTGACTTTCAATCTTACTGCTGTCAGTTACATTAGTACATTAAGAGAAGAACAGATCCGTAATATGTGGAAACGCTTAAAGCTCAACCTAAAAGGGCAAGGTGGGATTGAAATCATGTAAACTTTCAGTAAAGGTTCCCTGAAACAATGTTAGGGCCCAGTTCAGAGAAATACTGTGTCGGCGTCCTCAGGAGCTGAGCTGAGGCCAGGAGGGCGGGAGGCTGCTCCGGTACGGAGAACCTCAGCTTTTCTCTGGTGACTGTCTCCAAGCAGCCGTGTCTCTAACTTAGCCAGCTTTTTTATCCCTTCTTCTTCACAGAGATTTCACTGCTGGGAAGAGCTTCCTCTTGCCCTGGGCTGCTGCCGAGAGGCGGGTGGTCCCCTGGATGCTGACTGTCAGGCAGGCAGGAAAAGCTTCGCTGAGGGAGGTCGAAGTAGCTTTGGAAGTGGAAACAACTCTTTGACAGCTTCATTGTTGTCAGGAAAGTGCATGTTGCATTTAATCTTCGCTGTCCCTGTGACTGCGAGGAAACAGTAAAAACCAGTCGCGTGTGGAAAGGAGAAATTGTAAAACCTCATGCCTAATCTATTGCTACTGGGAGAGGGAGCTGCTTCCCACTTTGCTTTCAGGGATTCAGCAGTAGGAAAGCCCACGAGCTGCTGCGTTACCTCCCAGGTAAAACCACAAAGCCCAGTTTCTTCAGCTCTGGGGTTTCTAGTAGTTTGTATGGCCATAGAGTGGGGGAAAGGAAATGGTGGAGTGGCAGGGGGATCTGGGTTTGGCCTTGCAGGTGTGAAGCAGTTACCGAAGCTCTTCCTCATCCCATTAGATGCTCTTCTGCTAAAGCTTTTCTCCCAGCCAAAAGGAGCAAGTTTCTGTTTCAAGCAGGAAAAACGATACCATGCTCAAGGTCAGAGCGAGAGAGGCTTCTTGAATCCCTGACCGAGCGGAAGGTCCCGCTGATTTCCTTTGCTCCGTTTCCAGTCCTTTTCTCGGGTGATCGTGATCATGCAGCCACTGCGCAAGGTCTGCTGGTCTCAGGTGAAACTACTGAAAGGCTCCAGTTGAGGTGATAGGGGAGAGGAGTGCAGAGGAGTTTAAAGACAGGAAGGAGTTACTTCGCCATCTGATCTTTGGCGCTCAGCTGTGTCTGGCTACAAGTAGTCGGTCGGGTTACACCTAGAGCTGGGTACGTCAGTACAAACTCATTTATTGTCTGTTATTCTGCGCACGTAGATGACTCTTCCTGCCCAGAGCCTTTAAGTGCAAATGAGATTCAAGGTGGGGATTCGGTTGCAGAGCAAAGATTTCAGCTTCACTTTTTTGATTCCAGTCGCCTTTAACCATTCAGCTGGGTTGCTACACACATGCTACCCTCGCAAATGCCGAGGCCGCTGTTACTCCCACTGCGGGATAAAGGTGTTTTTGGTATATGCTTTATCCTCCCTGAGTAATCTGGCGCTCTCTAAAAGGCTCTCAGCCGAAATGAATCGATGCTGAAGTTTGTACTTCTCCTAAAAGTCATGGAGGCCTTTTGCTCTAAGCCGTAGATCAGACAAAACCAACAGCGAATCAGAGCTGACAGGTGAGAGGAAATAACTTTAAATTCCTCACATAACTCCATAGAAGTAAGTTTACTGGATGGCATGAGTCAGATTTCATTTCTTCAAAAGGCTTGTTAAAAGCATGCATCTTAACAATACTGTTCAAAAATCTGCTTCTTCCCTATTGCCCATCAGCTATGTTAATTTATTATTATTTACCATAATGTAATTCCAACTCCAATTAACTTATAATTAATAAGCACTTGACATTTTTAGAGTACTTCAAAATTAATCCTCTCAATGTGCCTCTAAGTAGTTGTTGTTGAAGATGAGAGGACTAATTTCAGATTATTCATATTTATTGAAATGAAATATATCACAAGAGGAGGAAAAAAGAAAATGCAGCAAGCGAAATCCCAATTTTACTGAACTCCAGGCCGCACAGAAGTCAAACAAGTGTAAATTAAAATGGTTTGAGAGTGTTTATAAACCCAGAGCAAGTGATGCCGGCCCTTTGCTGCCCCAGCGGATCCATGGCACGGAGGGAGAAGTGATGCCAGGGTGCATCCGGGCTGAGTGCGGGGTGGGAGACTGCAGTAGGACTTCGAACAGGGCGCTCGCGTTGCGTGGGCGGCGTACAGGTTGGCTGCAGGACTCGGTTTGGTGTCTGCAAACCCTCACTTACGCTCTCCCTCTCTGCGTGGTGAGGGNCCACAGCCCACAGACGTTTTCCTGGTGTCTGAAGCATTCCCAGCTCCCGTGGGGCAGGCTGCAGTTTAATTCCTTCCCTGCAATGCTGCTACGCCTTTGGAAAATCTTACTACTCTCCCACCCGTCCTTTGTATGTTATTGGAGGCACTCAGCAGGTGGATGGGCACCCTGTGGGCGCCTTCTAGGCCGTAACCTAATTCTTACAGTCGTTACTTACGAGGAACAAAACCAGCGATTTCCCCTTCGTCCCTGGCCCGGGAAAGGAAAAGGAGCATAGAAAACAGGGAAAAGGGGGAACTGCAAATGAATCTTGCGAGCGGTAGTGGTGAACGCCTGCTTTACACACGCTGTGCCTCGCTGTGGGGCCTGGAGCTGGACCCNCTCTCTGCGTGGTGAGGGGGGCCGTTAACTCACCCGAAAGGCAAACAGCCGTGCGCAGGCACTGTCTGTTGGACCCGGTTAGAAAGACTTCAGTGTCGCCCTTCCCTTGTCTTGACACAGCAGGGGGGGCTGAAAGCCTGAGTCAGGAGGGCCCCGGTTTTGCTGGAAACCGTAGCAGTGGAAATGTGAGTCAGAGCCCTACAGTAAGAGCAGACGGACTCCTGTGTGCATCCTTGGGCGCTGAGTAGCTGGAGCGTCCGTGTCCTGTGCTGACAGCGCTCCGGCTTTGCAGACCCTGGATGATGCTGATTCTCAGTGTTAACATCCCGTCTGAGTCATTCCCAGTGTTGTTTTTGGCTAAACGCAGGTGATAGCTTTTGCAGCCTATATTCTAAGATTTAAAAAAATTACGATTCTTTTGGGGTGTGACATCGGAGTTGTTACTACATAATCTGTTTTTGCCTTCTCACTCCTTACTACTATTCCTTTAGAATAAGCATGACCATTACTCAGCATGTTACAAGCGAAGGGGTATTGCTAACAAACCTGAAGGTGGGTGCTGAGGTAGAGCGGTCCCCTGGAGCCGTTAGCAGGCACGTCTCGCGGGTGACAGCTGGACTTGGGTTAGGAAGGCTCAAATGGACCAGGCAGGGATACTGCAAGTTGGTTCCTATTAGTACACTGCACAGAGACAAATCGTGTGGCGTGGTACTGTTTGACAGCTAAAATAAAGGGGTATTCTGAGCTGTTAAATAAACTCTAGCTCTGTAAAGTAGACTGCGTTATTTGCTATTATCTTTGGACTGCTCTTACGCCCTGGTAAGCGGACTCACGCGAGAGACGCCTGCCTAGATGCGTGCTCCTTGCAGTGCGGCACTCGGCACCCAGCGGGTCAGTCCTGAGAAGAATGCCTTCACCCATACCAAACAACGGATAAATTATGTATATGCTTGTTCATTTCTTTCCTAGATTCCTCGGTGATATTCTTTTGTCTCATTTACTTATCTCAGTGTTTTGCTTTGCCCTCTAACCTTGGGTACGCGAGAGCCTTGATGTGTCAGCAGCATCAAAATACGTTAACACTGGAGCAAAAGTCACTCCCTACCACAGCCCACAGACGTTTTCCTGGTGTCTGAAGCATTCCCAGCTCCCGTGGGACAGGCTGCAGTTTAATTCCTTCCCTGCAATGCTGCTACGCCTTTGGAAAATCTTACTACTCTCCCACCCGTCCTTTGTATGTTATTGGAGGCACTCAGCAGGTGGATGGGCACCCTGTGGGCGCCTTCTAGGCCGTAACCTAATTCTTACAGTCGTTACTTACGAGGAACAAAACCAGCGATTTCCCCTTCGTCCCTGGCCCGGGAAAGGAAAAGGAGCATAGAAAACAGGGAAAAGGGGGAACTGCAAATGAATCTTGCGAGCGGTAGTGGTGAACGCCTGCTTTACACACGCTGTGCCTCGCTGTGGGGCCTGGAGCTGGACCCGGGGCCTTCAGCTTGGCTTTGCCTTCGTACGCAGCATTTGCGTGAATTTTTCCCGTCCAGTTCTTATTGCCGGGAAATGTAAACACGACTTGACTGTGTAATTTGTTTTCTTTGAGTAGCGGGACCTAAAGAGAGACGCTTTGATCTGTAGGTCTGGATATGAGAAAATATTCTCTCGAATACTTTCTTTTAGCATCTGGAGTGCTTTGTCGCTTCGTGGAATTTATGTGATTAGGTACAAACATGATCTTACGGGGTTAGAGAGTTGTGGGAAAGTACTGCTGCTGGCAACAATTTGGTTTTTTATGTTTTTTAAAAATATTTTTATATTTTAATTTTTAAAGTATTTTTAGTATTTTGTCTATTTTGAGATACATGCGTCCGTTTTGGGCTTTTGCAACCTCTTATTTCTTCTTACGTAGGTGAGTCCTGTTTGGTTCTGGCTTCCCGTGGCTGTCCTAACTCTGTCTAGCTGTGATACGTGGGAACACTCGGCAACACTCCCGATGTCCCCGCTGCGGTGTGAGTCCCTAACTGGTTTTCCCTGCCCTTTAGTGGATTTTCTGGTAGATTATGAAGAATGGACCAGGCCCGGTGCATTACTGGTTCCAGCAGTGCTGAGAGATTGCTGGTGTCACTGCGGTCCCTCTGAGGCAGAAGGTGAGACGTTGCCGGGCTCTCCTGTCTGGGTGTCTGTCCTGCCCAGGATCTTCTGCCCCTCCTTCGCTTTGTAAATGGTGCCCCTTCAATCTTTCTATTCTGTCATTTCCCACCACTAAACGCTCCAGAAAAAAATTTTTTTCATGTTTGTGAAGAAGGAACAAACCACAAAAATCATTGCATGTTTTAATTGAAGCGAGTAATTTTCCAATTTTTTTGGTCAGGCTACAAGTGACAAATCAGTTTTTCACACAGCCTTATCCGAAAGACCAATTTATCACTTGGACATAATAGGAGGGGAAAAAAAAATCCTCTTATAAATNCCTAGATTCCTCGGTGATATTCTTTTGTCTCATTTACTTATCTCAGTGTTTTGCTTTGCCCTCTAACCTTGGGTACGCGAGAGCCTTGATGTGTCAGCAGCATCAAAATACGTTAACACTGGAGCAAAAGTCACTCCCTACCACAGCCCACAGACGTTTTCCTGGTGTCTGAAGCATTCCCAGCTCCCGTGGGACAGGCTGCAGTTTAATTCCTTCCCTGCAATGCTGCTACGCCTTTGGAAAATCTTACTACTCTCCCACCCGTCCTTTGTATGTTATTGGAGGCACTCAGCAGGTGGATGGGCACCCTGTGGGCGCCTTCTAGGCCGTAACCTAATTCTTACAGTCGTTACTTACGAGGAACAAAACCAGCGATTTCCCCTTCGTCCCTGGCCCGGGAAAGGAAAAGGAGCATAGAAAACAGGGAAAAGGGGGAACTGCAAATGAATCTTGCGAGCGGTAGTGGTGAACGCCTGCTTTACACACGCTGTGCCTCGCTGTGGGGCCTGGAGCTGGACCCGGGGCCTTCAGCTTGGCTTTGCCTTCGTACGCAGCATTTGCGTGAATTTTTCCCGTCCAGTTCTTATTGCCGGGAAATGTAAACACGACTTGACTGTGTAATTTGTTTTCTTTGAGTAGCGGGACCTAAAGAGAGACGCTTTGATCTGTAGGTCTGGATATGAGAAAATATTCTCTCGAATACTTTCTTTTAGCATCTGGAGTGCTTTGTCGCTTCGTGGAATTTATGTGATTAGGTACAAACATGATCTTACGGGGTTAGAGAGTTGTGGGAAAGTACTGCTGCTGGCAACAATTTGGTTTTTTATGTTTTTTAAAAATATTTTTATATTTTAATTTTTAAAGTATTTTTAGTATTTTGTCTATTTTGAGATACATGCGTCCGTTTTGGGCTTTTGCAACCTCTTATTTCTTCTTACGTAGGTGAGTCCTGTTTGGTTCTGGCTTCCCGTGGCTGTCCTAACTCTGTCTAGCTGTGATACGTGGGAACACTCGGCAACACTCCCGATGTCCCCGCTGCGGTGTGAGTCCCTAACTGGTTTTCCCTGCCCTTTAGTGGATTTTCTGGTAGATTATGAAGAATGGACCAGGCCCGGTGCATTACTGGTTCCAGCAGTGCTGAGAGATTGCTGGTGTCACTGCGGTCCCTCTGAGGCAGAAGGTGAGACGTTGCCGGGCTCTCCTGTCTGGGTGTCTGTCCTGCCCAGGATCTTCTGCCCCTCCTTCGCTTTGTAAATGGTGCCCCTTCAATCTTTCTATTCTGTCATTTCCCACCACTAAACGCTCCAGAAAAAAATTTTTTTCATGTTTGTGAAGAAGGAACAAACCACAAAAATCATTGCATGTTTTAATTGAAGCGAGTAATTTTCCAATTTTTTTGGTCAGGCTACAAGTGACAAATCAGTTTTTCACACAGCCTTATCCGAAAGACCAATTTATCACTTGGACATAATAGGAGGGGAAAAAAAAATCCTCTTATAAATCAATTTTAACAGGTCAAAACTGTAATCCTTTCTCTTTTTCATTCCCTGTAGATACCCAATGCAGCTGCTATTTAAAAAACAAACAAGCAACCTGCTATTGACTTCAGTAAGGACTGGATAAGACCCTATCTATGCATGAGCAAGAAAATTCCACATCTCCTGCAAGAATATAAGACAAGTAGATTATCTCCTATGCAGTTATTTCTCCTTTTAAATAGTAAGAGATTAATATGCCAGCTTCTAAATCAATAACGCAGGTTTAACTTTCTCCTCAAGTTCACTTACCAAACCTTTCAAATATTTTTTCCTCTCATGCTGAGCTAAGATGTTCATGTACCAGCATTTAGTTTATTTTGAAATAGTGCTTTTATGCTTGTTTTATAGGACCTGCTCAAATTATTCATGTCCGTCAGAGTAACAGATGCTTAATTTAGTAACTTACCGAAGTAAAGCAGCAAACCCGTAGATTTGATAGGAGTTTCATGTAATTTTTCCACGTGCAAGAACTCCAAGCTTACAGGTTGTTTGCGTAAAATGAAGGTAGGAAACCTGTAAGCGATGCGTTAAATAAACCTCAAAAGTCGCTGCCTTTCTCTTGTCAACAAATTTTCAGTTAGATTGTTTTAAGGTTTAAGTTTTAAGTTTATCGTGAATGACTCCCTCATTCCTGATTTCTCCTCTGATTAATGTGGCTTAAAAACAAAAGCAAAAACATCGACAGCAGAACAACCCACAAAAACCCGCCCCAAACAATAAAAAAAGTTAAAGATTTATTTGTGATGTTTCCCTTTATGTATTAGGGCTAAATCTGCACTTGTAAAAAAACCTCCAGATGAATAACAAGCTGAAGGTATAAGTGGAAGCTGCTAGAAAAGTAAATAAATAAAACAAGCCCAAGTTCTTTAACTGTTGAGTCTTCTTTTTTCCTTTCCTTAGTGCAGTAAATCACTTTTTATGGCTGGCAAAGATCGAGATGTACATCACGTACAAACAGTAAGTAAGCAGGAGTGAAGATAGGAATGAAATCCCAATCTTTATTATTTGGTTTTTTTTAAAGTCAGTAATCTGATGAAATCATTTACTGCAGCATATGAAATAAAATAAAGATTCTTATAAATTTTGGGGAAAAATAAATTAACGGTTGGATGGCAAGAAGTAAAATAATTGGGTGGCATTGATTTCTTCTGTAAAATAATGCTGGGATGCGTTGCTCTATTTAGGTCACGTTTCGAAACTGTTTCGAAAGAGCAGAGTCTGCAAAAGCCAGCCACCACACCCCGCTGAGCCTGTGGTGTTTGGCGTCCACACCATTTCATGGTGAATCCCTGAGGGAGCGGCGGAAGAATTAGCTCGGATTTATTAGGGCTATGTCTCCATTTCCTCAGAAGGTCACACTGGAAACTTCCATAAAAATTTCAAGCCAATCTCTAACTTTTCCATGTATAATTCATCTTTGGTCTCTTGCATTTCTTTCTTTATGCTAGGTCCTAAACCTTTCAACTGATATTATAAAATCCAGGATGAAATGAGCATTCTGAGATGGGAACCAATAAGACATGCTTGTTGCCGAGATTTGTAAAGATCAGCTTTTAATAGTTGTGCCTGCATCAGCTTTGATGTGATCACTTAAAAAACAAAGCTGTCTTTTCTCAGTGGACGTTTAGACTTGCTTAATGCAATGCAGCAGGCTTCTTAAAATTACAATGTTCGTCACAGGAGATCAGGCAAAAACTTTTAAAAAAAAAGAGTTAACTCATTCACATGCAATATAAAATGCTGGAGAGTTCCAAGGTATTTACAGCTGCCAGTTTCTGCTCACCTGAAGCCGGGGGGGTGTGGGGGGGGCGGGTGTCTCCAATGTTCCAGAAGGAACCTGTATTTTCTAGATCTTCTGTATATAAAATGAGCCAGTGACTCAGGGGAAACTACTCATACTGCTTACACAGCTGTGTTTGCTTGATTTCCTACTACCTGTGTTGCGTATTCCCGCAAGTTACGTTTTACCGTGCTGGAGAGACTTTAAAACATGCAGAATAATCAGTGTTAGCGCAAATTTGGAAGTGACCATAGGTGGTTAGTCGCAAAGAAGCATAAGACTAATTGTCTTTTCTAAAAATAAGAGAATGTTCCATAGATGGGAAGACTCAAAGGGCTTGTTAAAACAGTCTCAAGCGAAAGAAAAAAATTCATTAAAAGAAACCATATTCAGCGCCTGTTTGATGCGTGCCCGGGTAAATAGAGCATTTGTGCTACAGAGGTGTTCTGAATCTTGGTTACTTTTCCATTTGCTCATTTCAGACAGAGCTGCAGCGCTGTATTTCACAATTTATAGATTATACACACTGTGTAGTCACTGCCGACGTATGTGCTAAGTGACAGCTCTTTGATAAGTTGACAGCAAAGCTGAGCGGCAGGCTTTTTGTCTCTAGACTGAGGTGCTCCTCAGAGACAGAGATATCAAACAGATGTCAGTAGTACATTTAGCCGTTTGCTAATAAGTGATGTTGCAATACTTTTCGAAACAACATTGAAGAGTAACTTCCATTTAGTAGCAAGCTTAGAGTTTCCATAAAAGCATAAAACAAAATTAGATGCAGGTAGCTCTCACGAAGATGAGATACGCGTTTGGCGTAACGCCTTTCCTGTTTTGTTCGGAGTTTAATAAAAATTTAATATAAGATGTAAAAATGTAATAAATGGTATGGGAGATGTAGCAACCTCAGTCTTGTACCTGCAGAAACAGGCAGGGAGAAACTATGTCACTTGACTGCTGGTACTGTTGGGTCCAAATAATATAACCGACAGCAAGATGTCTCATTTTCAAAGCATGCTGCCTGAGCCTGAGAGAAGAGTCCTTTCTCTAAAGGGATGGGAAAAGAATTGCCCTTAAGTAGTATGATCTAGTGACAGTGGACACTGTAACGCACTGCAGATGTTAACTTATTTTGGACTGAGAACATACAACAGAAAACCCAGGGTCAGCTTGGTAACCAAAATGAATTTCTCCCAAAATTAAGAAATGACAGCCGGAGTGGCGACCACCACCATGTACGGTGATGCTTGGGTCACTGGAGTATCCGTGCGTGTCCAGCAGCTCTGGAGCAGGACTGGTTTTAGAGGGACCCGCTTAGACAACCACTCACACTTGCATGTTATGGAAATGAATCTTCAACTCAAACGCTTCAGGAGTTCAAGGTTTTTAATGTACCTCTGAGTGGGCAAACCTGAGGTCATACTCTAGGTCAAGGTGATTATTCGGAGACAGACGAGCTGCTTACAGATGCGCAAGCCTGTGCTTTATCAATGCAGCTATTTCTGTTGAAAACCCAGCTAGACCATAATGATTTCTTGTCTTAATTTTCCTACTCCAGAGATTTCCTGCTGCCTGTTCTCAGTTCGGCACTTGCCTTGCAGCTTTCCAGCTTCTGTGGATGCGGTAGTTGCAAACGACTTACGCATTGTAGTTACAACAGACCTTGTTCCTGGCACCGTAGTCTGTCCTGCTGCTCGTCTCCAGAGAAAGCAAAGCCTCCGCAACGATCCTGTGCCATGTAATATAAGAAAATGATCTGGTAGGTTATTCAGGAAATTATTTATTCCTGGAGTTTGTTTCCTTTTATCTTCAGGATTGCTCTTTGAGGGTGTCCTTTCGTGCATCTTGACCATCTTAATCAACTAGAAATTGAGAAGCCATGCCGCGTTTTACAGAGTGTTGGCAATTCAGTGGACTTTAAATTGACCATGCTGAGCTTGCACTTTGGGTTGGTTAACGTTTAGAGATAGCTTGGCCATAGTTTTGCATCTTCCAAATGCAATTTCCAGTATGCTAGTTGGTTGTCAGGGCCAGATGGAAAAAAAGAAAAAGAGCATTTGTGCATCTGTGCTGCGAGTGGTTTCCTGTTCCCACGTCTCAGTGGGACATAGCTCCTCTGAACGCGGGACTGTTCAGGTTGCTCTGGAGCTCAGGTGAACTGTGCAGGTGCAGAGGAGCGATGGCGAGCTGTGAATACGGCTCTCTGGAGCTAAATACGCTGAACGTGTTCAATTGCAAAGACTGAAGGAATCGCGAAGAATTCCCTTGTCCCAGGCAGAGCATATTGGTTCGTTATATCACAGAGAAATATTTGACAATTAAAGCAGAAATTTATGCACAAAGGAAATAATTAAAAATATTATTATATATTTATGCTAATGCATTTAACTGGATTGCATTTAAGATTTACTCAGCTCATGATGATTATCTGTTGTGCCAAAAAGAACAAAGTTGTTCTAATTAATAAGAAATATGAACTGAGATTGTTTGCTAGGGAATGTTTTACTGTATTTCACTGTTACAAAGTGTTTGAAATTTGAAAATTAATTTGCTTAGTTTACTGTTAAGTGGTATACAGATGGATTCCATTACAAGTAACATTAAGTAATGAAAACACAAGCAGCTGAAATACAACTTAACTAGTAAGTAAAGCTTGAAATGTAAAATAATGTATTTTTGTAATAACGCTATTAAGCAGCCATTAGTGCGGCACTAGTGCTACGTAGAAACAAGAAGCAGATCCATATTGTTTCTGGCAACCAAATACACGAAGCATCAAAGAAAACAAGTCGGAAATGTAAAGCGCTCTTGAAACCAGTTTGCTCGTAACATTTTCCACTTTTGCTGTAAGCACCGTCATCCCCCGGAAGCAAATACCCTTGGCTTCCTCAGTGAAGCTGGGCAACATTTTCTGCAAGTTTGTGTGCTAGATGTTTTGGATGGTCTCTCTGCACTTTAATTAGCCCCCAAACCCTGTGCGGTGGGTAATTAACCCGACCCCACTCTCTTCTGAAGCGCTGAGACCTGCTCTGCCGGCACAGTCCGTACCAGGGAACGTCATCACTGCCGTATACCGGCACCCCGTATTGATAAAATGCTGCTGAATCACTTACCCCAGTTTCACTGCTCCTCGACTCAGCCTGGTTACACGGGCTTAACACCTCTAAATTTCTCCTCTCTAATCTTAACAGTAAGCTGTGAAAGAGTTTTGCTGAAACGAGAAGGCTGATGCAAAGTTCTTGTCAAAGTTTTCCAGGGGAAGGTGCTAAGTGTTACTAGTCCCTAAAGGAGACAGATAATCTTTAGTTGGTACGAGGAAACATCAGCTTCGTCATAATTGTAAAACAGATAAGGTCCTGGCAATACGATGCTTTGTCTTCATTAATAAATTATTGTACTGAACTGCAATGTTTAATTATTTGCAAGGGTCTTTATTTTTTCTGTCTTTAGAGCAATGTTCCCACCGTAATACGGGGAGAGGGAAATAATTCCCAATTTCAGCATATCCACATGTTTAAATATATCAGATCAAACCCTGATGAATTTTGTGTTTAAAATTCTATATTTCCTGACTATATGCTTAGCGTTTCAAGAAGGCGCCCTTGTTTGGCTTCCGTTACTCAGGGAAGTGCTGTTTTGGAGGTTGAGCGCAGCTGAGATGAGGCTGGGTGCGGTTTGCTTCTGCACATTGTTTGTGATTGGCACAGAAAAGCCGTTAAAGGAAAGCTTCAAGAACCTGTGAGTTAGAAGTTAATCTAAGAAGTTGTTTATCAGGAACAAGAAATGTGTCCTGAGCTCCCACCAAATGAGAGCTAGGGGGAGGAGAATCATAAAGGTCTCAGCGGAAACTTACAGTTCCCAGTGTGACTGAGGTGCCCCTGCTTAACAACAATTTTAAGGGATACAGCATACAAAAGCTTTCCCAAATCATAATACAATTTTCATCCAACGTTTTGGGAAAATAGGTTGATAATTTGAGAAAGCTGCTGCCTGGATTTGATGATACGCTGATAATACACAGACATTATAAAAGGGATGTGCATGGGTGAAAAGTGACTCTGCGATTCCCTTCTGTAAATTATTTAGAGTATTGACAGGAGGAGAAAACTTCTTAGCGGTTTCCACTGTATCCATAATGCCACATGACCAATAAATACAGGCTCTTTGTAACGTAACCCTCTGATTTATGACTTCATTAATAAGGATGGATGAAATTTCTGTTATTCATTACTTATTCAAATAGTTTGGAGAAAAAATATATTTTAAATAAAACGCAGTGGAATTTCTAATGAAGCCTCCAGAGAAACGTGGAGTGAATATGCAACGAAAGATTATGTGTACTGATTCTAGAACAGTTTAATATCGTAGTAAGGGCGGGGGGGGGGGGGAAATCCCAGTTCAGTCATACCATGTAGGATTTCTAATCACCTGATGTGATGGATAGAGCTAGCGTTCAATTGCTGAAAATATTTTAAAGATAAAATATCAAGTGTTAAATATATATGGAGTTGTTTTCTGCAAGTAGTACGTGCTGTGGAGTCAGTAAGAGCACCCATGGGATTATGGAAGGTGTCGCTATGAACAAGTCGTGAAGGTGAGATACCCTGGGAGCATGGATGTGATTTGCTTGGTTTTTTCAAGAAAAAACTTGACATTTGTCCCAGCTGGAGCACACTGCCATGGGAGTCAGAGACAGCACCTCCGTGGTGCATCTGCTGATCTCAGGTGCTCTGCCTTCGAGTGGTATGAAGTCTCCTGCATCTGCAATAGGACTGGAGCAGAAACTATTGTTCCGTAGCTACAAAATGAGGAATCTAAAGTCTGAGATTATGGTTGTGCCCTCAAGTCTGCCCAAAGGGAACTGCGTCAAGGGAAAGGGACTGCGGATTTACCTGGGCTGCATCGCGGCTGCGCGTGAACGAAGGCTTGTACAGATACAAGTCTTATACAGATACATACAGAGCGTTATCCAGATAATGCTCCCAGGCCTGAACTGGTGGTACGTGGCGAATAATGCTCAGACTCCAGTAGACACACGTGTAGTAGGAGCTGTTGGGTCACTCCTCATTTGAGGACATAATTTTGTTACTTTTTCGGAAGAAAACTTCTGTAATTCTTTTCAAAAATTTTTTTGATTAATTTGTATAGACAAATGCTGCAGTGTTAGCTCAATCTGCATTAAAGGGCTTGATTTTAGAGCTAGGTGTTTTTTTAGCAATCTGTTTGCCAGAAAGTACTTTTTAAATTTGAGGCTTGAATGAGAACTCAAACAAAGTTACATGTGACTTTGTCGAGAACAAAACGGGAGGCTAAAGAAAGCAACCGTCAAACTGCTTTTCAGCTTTTGAGGAATAAAAATAATTCTTCCGACCGTTTTTATAATAGAGTATCTGCAGTGGGAATAAGGGAGAGAACGAAACGCAGATGGAGAACTCCTCTTCCCATGCCCACCCCACTGCACTGCTGCAATGGGGAAGGTTCCTCTGGCTCCTGAGCTAGGAGGGGTGGGAGGCTGCACCTGGAAAGCCGGATTCCTTTTGTACGAGGGTGTGTAGGTAGGCTGTCGGGCAGGGGGAAGCCGGCGGAGGGGAGATGGTGAAGTTGAGGGTTTCTGGGATGGAGTCAAGTCCGGTTCCTGCGCAGCTCCTGGAGAGGAGTGTCTTTCGAGTGGCCTGTGACAAACGCTGTCTTACGCTGCCCTCCGCTTATGTGCGAAAAGAGCAAAGAAGTGCTCCTGGTGTTGGCCGTTTCCTTCGTTTCGTCTTTTCACGGAAGCTGAGCTTAAGCCGTACATAAGAGCACAATCTATGGTTTCCGCGTGCGGCAACCTTGTTATGCTGAGCTTGGGAACAAAATTTCCTTTGGTGTGAAAGGGGCTGAGATTTTGCTCTCGTCGTTTGCTGTCAGCGTTCTGCCTGATTTATCATCCGTGTCAGAGTTGTATTTTTTTATAGAACAACTTGTTTCTACTAATTAACAAAAAGTTAGGAATGAAACTCACAAGAGAAATTAGTGTTGTAATCACTTCATAGAAATAACTGTGCCTTCTGCTTGATCTCATTTCTGTACTATTTTAAGTGTACACAGTTTAATTTTTAAAAAATTTGGCATTGGATTTTTTAAAGCTGACTGAAAGTCTGTTCTGACATACTGGCAATGAAAATAGTATTTTCCAGGGCAGCAGCCAAATGGACTTTTCACCTGGAGAGGGAAACTTCAAGCAGGCTGAAATTCTGCTTTTTAATTACATTTTGACTGTTGAAGGTGTGTTTTTATGTTAGGCGTTATAGGCCAACCCAGGTGGCAGCTTTACAGCCAGCGTTGTCCGCCTTGCTACGGGTGCCTTCTATGCTTCGATACAAAATGGAGCCGCTGTGTTTTGCTAGCAAGGAAGGAATTCACACTGGTGTTGCATTGCAGCTTTTAATAAATGAATGGAGCAATACATCTAATGCTTTATTATGCCCCTTTATGACTTTAATGGGGAATGTTTTGATATTCTGAGTTCCTGCTGGTACTCGCCTTCACAAATTTATGGATGTTATATTTGCTTGTTTGTGGATGATCATCACTTCTGTTGTAAATTTCAGCGCGTATTAGCCAAGGCACGGAAAAATGCAAATAGTGTCTCAGAAGTGATGCAGGCCCATGGATATGGGGGAGAGCTCCTTGGCAGCTTGTTGGAGGTACAGCTGGGATGAGAGACACTGGAGTGGCTGTGAAGACTGCAATACCCATTCTCAATCCCTTTTGCTAGTATAATCCGCATTTCTGCCTCGGGTAGCGTGTACGTAATCATTTTACCTGTCCTACCCTGGCCATCACAATAGGGCCGTATTGGACTGTGAGACGATTAGCTTCATGGATGTTAAATATTGCAAGGAAATTACTGTTAGTTTGGCCATCTTCCTATGAAAATAAAAGCCTACATGATAAATCTGGACCATCGTTACTGTGAAGGTCGCATACGTTATTTGTGACTTTGAGCCAGCTGGTGTTCAGGACATCTGAATGCTGTGAAGCAGACCTGAAGACCAGAGGTAGAAGTCCCCATGTCCACGAAGGCAGTGTGGGGTAGCAGAAGGAGCTTTCCGTTGCCTGTAATGAAGCCTAGATTTTTTATTTTTCCCTCCGGTGCAGATCACTCTCATTTCTTCATTCTGTAAAATCTAGAGGCATACTCATTTTAGATTCCTTACACTTCAGTAAATGAACCAGTAAGAATTGTGGCAAGAGAACTAAAGCTTTCAGAAAGAAATGCTATGATCCATTTTTAAAATATTTGGTAATTTTTGAAAGTGTTTTCAGTAGTGAGACACTGCAGAGTAGGACAGTTTTATTTTTTGTAACTGCTAATTTGTGCTCTTTAAATTTCCTTTTAGATGGCAAAGCTCTTTAAGGATGATTACTTCATTAATCTCAGTCTGTGAGGGCCAGGCACTGAGTGAGAAATTAGAATTGGACATTTTTATGTGTATAGGCTATCAGCACGCTGATCCCAGTCCTCCTGCGTATGCCATCAGCAGTGAAATAAATCTACAGACTTTGACTTGTTTTTTAAAATTATTTTGACAGATGGCATATGCATGGGCAATTTAAAATCTGACTTTTACTGTGTGTTTATGATTCTTTGTAAATAATTGCATAGTTTCTTCGGAAGAAATAACATCTTAAAAGATGATTACATCTGAGAATGTTCTGCTTAGTTCAGTGTATCACAAATCACAGTGTCTTTCTGTTAAAACAAGTCTTCCTGCTTATTGTATTTTATTGTACAGCGGCACTGCATATAATGATTACTTCCTTTTGTGCTGTACTATAGCAAAGTCGTTACTGAAATCTACTGTGTGCTTACCACCTGCCAGATTTTGTGTACCAGCGTTTTTCTTTTCCTTTTATTTTCCTCCTCGGTTTCCTGTGCTCTCGCTGAAAGGATTGCACAGCTTGCTTTCCCATCAACTCTGTTGCTTGAAAGGAGAGAGCGGATAATCGGGGCGAAACTGAAGCTGTATAAATCCAATAAAGCTTCAGATACTCGTGGACAAGAAGGACATGGGACATGTTCACGAGGAAACTCCAGATACACTCCCAGGGATGGCTCCTGGCACCGGGCGTTAGCTGATGCCTGCTCCGCCCCACTGGTGGCAGTTTGTCCCATGGAATGGTCTCACATTGACTAAACATATATTTATGTTACTTACTAGTCTCTAGTTTCATCCCTTGTTTATTATCTGCACCGTGCTGAATCTGTTTGCTTCGTGGCTCACAGCAACGTGTGTCTTTGCTCCCTGTTTCTTCTCCGTTGGTGGGTCGTAACCATTCTAAATTAATGATGCATCTTTTCTGTGGCAACACGTGCTTTGCAGTGGCCCTGATCCTGTGAGGTCTCCGCCTTCAGAAGTATCTCCTGAAGTCAAACCGAGTTGCGAAAAGTTCATGCGCATAGGATAGAGTTTACGTTATTAAATGGCATTTACCATAAAGTAAGATCCAGAGTTTGGTCTTGCTTATTAAAACATAATAAACTGATGCAAAATCAATACTGGAGAGGAAATTTAAACCCACTGTGCAGTGTTCAGAGTTAATATTTCACCTTATTTATGAGTACTACATCATGTTGAAGGAGGAGTTATACATTACCCTCCTCAAGTATTATGTAGTGGGGGGAAGCGATGTAGGTTATTTCCTTGTCCTATGAAACCAGAAAACTTGCAACAATGGTTTTGGAGAGTCACTCAAGAGAATAAGTAATGTTTTGGTTGAAAGTACAGCTGGATGTTATCTGCCAATATTTATGTCTTGTGGTACCAAAGTTCCTTTGCTGCTGTCTGGAAATGTGGGCTGCAGCTACAAAATCAGAGAATATGGTTGTCTCCATTCCCTCTAAGCATAAATCCAACTGAAAGTTCAGCACTTTGAACTCGAATGGCTGCCTAAGTTGAAGTCCATTGCCTTAGTTTATGGTGAACATCGGGTATTTCTCTGATGTTTTCCTTTGGTGCTTGAGGGTACCCAGCTGCAAAAGCTCATCTATTGCAAAGTCCCTGAACTGCCTCAGTCCTGAGGAGGAGCTGCGTCTCCCTCAGGCTGGAGTGCTAGAGCGTGTCCCCTGCTTGCCTGCCTCGTGGTGCCTGCCCCAGCAAACAGGACAGGCTCTGTGAAGTCTGCAACAGGCACAGATCCCTTTTACGGATCTCCTCCATCCTGAGGGATGTCAGGGCCACCCAGCTGCGGGCAGTGCTTCGGTGGCGTGCCATCAGGGAAGGAGGTGACGCTGTAAGCGTTGTTCTGGAGCTGGGGCTTCGAGAGGGGTGTGTGTGGCGTTCCTCTGCATCCAGGGTTTCCTGTGGCCTCACAGAAGCATCTGCTAGAAGTTGTAGGCTCCACTCCAGGAGGTCATCACATAGAGGTCATTTACTTTATTGCCAGCGAGAAGTTGTTTCCATCCTGCGCGTTGTGCTGCGCTGCTGGACAGAGAAAGGCAACTTAAGCTCTCCAGAGATTTCCGCAGCTGTTAGTGTGTCCTGTAAACAGACTTTGCCTGTAGAACATGGAAGCAGGGCTGATAATGGAGTTTCCAGGACAGAAACTGTGTTAATACGCCTTAACTGATGTGCTGGAGCTCCCAGACACCGTCAAGAACAGAACAAGCGTGATTTCAACCGTTTCTAATCTGACTTCTTTGCAGGATGTGACTACAGGCGGCCCCCAAACCTCAGCAGTTACGGTCGAGTGCTGTTGGTACTGCTCGGAGCTGTAAAGCACTGCGTGGCTTCCCATACGTGCATGGCTTTGGATGTCGATAACGAAAGGGAGTTTCCTGTTCTGCCTTTCATTTTGGGCCTTCACAGAGCTCCTCAACAAAACTAGGTTATTACATTGAAAATGTGACCACTTGGGGTTCTTTCTTTAGTAAGAAACAAACCAGAGAGCTTGACTTTGCTGGGGTCCTGGTTCTGACTTCAGGTAGGCTAAATTGTACTGTAGATCTTACCTTTCCGAAGGTGATAGCCATACGTTTGTATCCGAACTTCACGCTCGCTCAGATGCTTGGGCTGGGGAGTAGGTTCAGTATTTGCAGGCGTTCCCTCGTAGTGTAAATGCAACAGCCACTCACAGAGCCCGCTTAATTTCCGGTTGGTTGAAGGTGTCCAAAGACCATGGAAATGCATAGATACTTTTGAATTTTTTGTAGGAGTTACAGTGCCTTTTAGCCATGGCTGCGTGCTGTGGCTTCCTTGACACCAAGGAAAGGGTCCTGCGTGAAAACGTTACGAAGCGCAAGAACGTTTCATTCAGAGATGGTTGGACACCACAAAATTGCTGAAGCTATTTAGCAGCTTTGTGAGAAGCTGCAATGCAATTTAGGGTACTCCGAAACAGGAAACAAGAAATAAATCCTTGCTGCGTTACGTGTTTGTGGCAGGGGTGTAGGGCACACGTGTCGGCTAGGTGCTTAGGTCGGCTTTGCACCACGCGCTGAGCTCCAGGCTGCTGCATCTGTGCCCTTAGCCATGTCTGATTAGGCAGCTTAAAACTAGCCTGGGAACGGCTGCGTTTTCCTGCTGTCGTGCCAGTCCACATATAGACATACGTTACATTTCTTTAAACTTCATCGCCTCAAGTGTGCTGGCACACCGTGGTCAGAATTGGCCAAGTGACTTTCTGGCAAGATGAAAGGGAACAACAGTGAAGCGAGAGTGGGCACGAGTTAGAGAAAAACGCAGCTCCTCCTTGCGCTGCCGTGTAATCCAGTAACTCCTTGGATTATTGTTTTATGGCTTTACGCCTTGTTAAATCGTCTCTTGTCACAGAAGTACTCAGAACATCACTTTAGTTAATGGTCTGAGAAGTCCTGTAAGGAGACAATTAGTTATTATAATTTGCGTCCATTGATGTATGACTTTGGAATTTATCCCCGTGCCTTCTCTGTAATGATGAAAACACACTCTTCTTAATTTGTTTCATGTAGCACAACTTTTCTCCCTAAAATCTGATGTAATCCTTGACTGCTGATCTGTAGAATCCTACAATAATCCCTTTACGATAATATTGCCTCTAGAACCGACCACTCAAAGGCCTGCAGTGCTCCTAATTAACTTCCCTGAGACACTGTTTATTCCATTTGTCTTTTTTCTTTATTATTTTTCAGTGTCATCATGGCATCTGTTCTCATCCTTTCTTCCCCCCATCTGTTAATTATATATACGTGGGGAAAAAGAAAAACCCTAACCTTGCTGGAAATTCATTGATATTGAAATATTCCCCAGATAAGCCTGTAAATCTCTAATCTGCATAGTTTGTCAGTACCTTGCTCAAGAATTTGCCTTTGGAGTGAATGCAAATGTGCAGTACGAATTAGTAATAATTTCTTGCATATTTGAATTTACTTCTCAACTTAGAAACCTGAACAAAATTTCTGTTTCCGTGCTGAGAATTGGCAGGGGTGAACTGTTCCAATCTTAAGGCAAAATGAACGAATAACTTTTAAGAAATTATAATGGGAATATGTCCTTTTAACAAGAACTCAAAGTTATTTGCCACTGTTATTATAATCATTATTAAATATACATGTAACACTGTACAAATACAGTGGGTGTAGAGGTCGGTGTTCTGAAAACTAAGACTTAGACAGCAGTATCCTCACTCGGGGGGCTTTCAAGATTATTTCTTCGGGACTTTTTGAGTAATAAGAGATGGATGTTTGACCCTTCACTATAGATCTGTCAGCTTTTCTTTTGATTAAAAAATACAAATTTAATAAGAAAAAAATAACAAACAAAATAACTCAACTGAAATTGCATTCTGAATTATTTAGAATTGCACAGGAGATGAAAGCTGCTTAGAAATTTCCAGGCTGCAGATAATGTATCATGATCGATAAATGAATACTACCCTTCCTAAACCCAAATATATTTGACATGCATTATTAAATAGGTATGAAATTGTCTGATTTCATTATTAATGCAAGGTTATGCTATAGCTTGCATGTATAGCTGAGGAGGTTGCACAGTACAAAAGTTAGCATTTGGATTCATAGTTTTTATGTTTTAATTGTTTTAAGGGCTTGTAGAAGACCAGCTTTCAATCTTCCTGTCTTGGTTAAGTCCTTGTTCTTCGGAGAGAAATGTGGGATTGGAGCGGTGCTAAACAGTTCTTAAATTTTAGAGTGCTTGGGAGTATGCCTTCGTAAGCACCATCCTTAAAATATCCTCCTTCCATTACGAAGGAAAAGGAGATAGGCAGATGAAATATAAGTGTTGACACTGCACTTGCACAGTTCGTGCCTCAGTGCATTCCTATTAATACTCTACAGTTTCTAAATTCGCAAGCTTTTCTGTAGCAGTTTCAACTTAAGCTGGTTTAACATCTTTAAGATGCCTTGGTCGGGTTAAGCACCTTCTAGCACTTCGTATACGACGTTTTCCTCCCTAAAACACTCTGTTCTTTCCCTTCGATATCTACCTTCATCTCCTCTTAACAGAGATTGCCAATGTTGGTATGTCTTGCCGATAATTTGCTGTTTGAGGCTACTTGACTCTGGAGCAAAAATCTAACGCTTGTTACAGCACAGCCGTGTTAGTTATTTCATTGGCTTTGCTCCTGTCACCAGCTCATTCACTTTAAATCTATTTTTAGAGTAATATGAAATGTCTGTAGATATCTTGAAAGTTTTGGGTATGTTTTCAACTATTTTGTCTCGTAGTAAGTCTGTAGGCTCAGCTGTAATGGGAATCCCACTGTGCCAGCATTTCTTGGCATAACTGCCCTGAAGACTTTGCCTTGTGAGTAAGAGAGTAAGAAAACCATGGCATGCTAAACTTACACAGAGAATGGTAATTCATTATTTTCAAAAAAGATTACAGGTCAAATGGCTGTAGATGCAGCTGGAACTCTAGCTTGGGCTCTGTGCAGCATTTAAGGGTTTCCATCTTTACAGATTACTGTTACTTTACAGGTTGCATCGTGTGGTTTTGCTTGGTTTTTACTTGTTGTGCCAAACTGTTGCAAGTCCGTGTGTTTACTGCCCTGAAATACGTACTTTTTCTTTAGTCAAACTGTTTGGAAGAATACCATAGAGGAGAGCGGCGGAATTCCATACAGCTTTGTAGGTGAAAATGACTCTTTTTAGGGAGAAGAGGTATAGTTGTTCTGTATTTCCCTGTTCAAAAATAATAGATTGCTTCATTTTTTTTCACTTTGTCTAAGCTGCACTTTGATCTGCGGTAATATATTTCTTACTGCCGGCTAGATTACAGAGTTGTCCCATGGAGTTCAAATCCATCTCTAGAGAAGAGAGAGACCCTTTCTGATGTGAACAATGGACTTTACCTTCTTCTGATAAACTCCAAAGCAGTGAATTTATTTGACCCTTTTTACTATGGAAGTACTCACCGTTGCCTGTCATTCCAAGAGAGACTGTCTTGGGGTTTCAGGACTTAGAACCAAGCAAGAAATGTTGAGAACTGTTTTTCTTACAAGTAACACGATCCTTTTGTGAACTCTTCTTGACTTTCAGGTCAACTTTTGCGTTTTGAAGCTGCACCTCTTCAGCGATTTGACTCCCACATTCTTCTTTCTGCAGAGCATAAATCTTGTGAACGTCTCTGGAAGATCCAATTTCCAGATCGCTCTTCGTGATACTTGACAGAATGGTAAATCTTATCTAGGATCGTTCACACATAAACTTAAAAAGCAGGTAAAATGGAAACTTCTAAAGCTTCTCACTCTACTATGAAATGAATAGGTACAGTGAAGCCTTCTGCAGGTTTGAAAGTGTTTTCGCTTCCTATATAGCGTGTGAATTACCCTGAGTCATTGAAAATAACTGTGTGCTAAAATTTTCAACGAAACTCAAGAAAATACGAACTGAGGTAGAAAGGTATCTTGTAATACTGTTATTTTTTGTTAGTGTATGCAACTGATGCTTACTGCGTTGTAAAAAGATTATCAAAAGAAAACAAGAACCATTTATATGTCTGTAGGTGTATATACAGCATTTCAGGAGAGATGGAGAAGGTATTAAAGTGACATCTCCACCGTTAGCCTGCTTCATGACGTCAGCCCCAGCGGTGGTCTCCGTGCTCCTATTATTAGGTGCCCAGGCCACTTTTGAGTATCTTCTCTTTTATAGGCTTCTTGTATCCTTGCATCTATCTTGTTTGCTAGAAAGGTGAGGTGAGGTTGGAATCACCTCTTCACACTGGTAAGAGTCAGTTATTGGAAGTCAGTCAAAGTGCTGCAGTTTCGTTAAGCGTAATAGGAATATTACCTATTGTTATTTTTTATTCTATCTAGCCATTCAGATTTAAAACCAATTATTTATCGTAGCACAACGATTAGATTTTTCTTAATGCTTTAGGTAGCATCTGTGTGATTTCAGAGGCATAGTATTATTAATAGAAACACCAACGCTAGCAGGAATAAAGAAGCAAAGATGGATCTTTCTTTTGGTTATCAGCTAACTCCTTTAAAGTACTTTCAGCTGTTCCATCTTCTCAGTAGTCACTGCCATCATCTAAGTCACACATAAATACAAAAGAAAGAATAAGCAGCACTTGTCTCTTTCACCTGATTTATTTTGTGCTTCCTTTTTATAGTTGTTCATCCTACTTTTTATTTTGTATGTATTCTTGAAAGTGTGAAGTCATCACTAAGCATGAGGATGAAACCAGATTTCAAATGCGACGCGTAAAATTGATCGTGTTCTTACCAGAGATGATCAGTTCCAAGGTCTCTGGCTCTTCCAAGGCTACAGCCCTTGCTGGAAATAGAATGCAGCAATAAATTGAAGGAAACCAATGATTCAACCTTAAAATTCCAGAAAACCTGAGAAGAAATACACTTCAAGGTTGCAGCAGTAGTACGTGCACGTAAGTTGCATTTTTTCAATAAAATTTAAGAAGATTTGGAGCAGATCTCGTACAAAATACATCCCATTCAGAATGCAGACACTGTAATCCTATCTCTGTCAGAATTCATCCCAATCCTATCATCTGTTAATCTACTGTGTAGGCCATAGAATAAGATCACCATGGTCTGCGTTCTTCTGTCTTTGCCTGCTGTTGACCAGTCAGCAAGAGGGCGCTAAAGAGATGGACCCTGGTACAACTCTTCGTAAGTTACTTAAACCAGGAGGAGAGTACAATAGAGGAAGATCCAATTCTGGGATGCTTGTCGGTATGAGCTGTTTTTTAAAAATAAAGTAAGCTGAAGGTCAGTCCCTGGAAAGCTGTATGTCTCTGGTAATCCATCTCTACATTTCTGTCGCTATGTATTGTCCCATACATTTCTGGTATGAGAATACTGTTGACAATATATTCTACGAGCCTAAATAAAATGGGAGAAAGATCTTTATACAGGACTAGGATCAAGCTTTGTGTAAGGACGCCTTTTAATTTCTGTGAATGATGTTCCTTTCTGCTCTTGTTCTTCATCTCTTGGGGTGCCTAAGTTTAATTGATTGCTTTTAAAAATTCCTACTGTCATCAGGGCCTCCTAAATGTTGGCAAAAAATCCCACCTAGGTTCCATGGTTCTAAGATTGAGAGACTAAGTCTGGCAAATCTGTCTGCGTAGCTAAAACTCCCCCAAATCCTGCGTGAATTGATAGCTCTGACCTGCACCTGCTCGATTCCTGCAGTGACTTTCTGTGGCAATCAGAATTGCACATAATTTTCCAGATGAGCTTTCAGTAGCATCTTTCCCGTTGCCAGGTTGCCTTTCCGTGATTTATACTTCACTCCCTTGTTTGCCCAGTGTAGCGCTTGCTACAGGACAGATGGTTTTATTATTTGCAGTCACCACAAGATCTCCCGTATGATTTCTGTATTCAGCAATGATTTCCATGTTTGTTTTTGGTACCCAGATTATTGCCTTGCTTTTGCCAGCGCTGGGCCGTCTGTATCCGCCCGTAAACCAAATCTGCTCAATCACTGTGTGGCTGGTGGTTCTGCAGTATTCTACTATTTTTGTGTTCCCGTTAACAGTAGTCATTCTGGAAAGTGAACACGTCTCTGCCTCATTTGTGTACCAGGTAATTCCAACATGCTGACCTAGCAACTTGCCTTCGGACGCTTATGTTCTCTCTAATATTTTGCTGTTTGCCAGTACCTCTGCCCTTGCCTAAATACAAGAATATTTTAATTTATCTATGGAAATTCATATTTTTGTGCTTTATACTCACATAGCATATGCAGCTTTTTTTAGAAGTACAAATAGGACTCATCTGACAGCCCACCACCCTTTTTTGCTTTCGGGTAATAAACTAGTTAGACGAACTAGGGAAAGTATATATTCCACCACCCCCCCACCCCCCACCCCCCCGGTAAATCTATGCGATTCATCAAGTAATGTGGCTCTATATTTGTGTTCACACACACGTTTTCTCTTTTAATACCAGTTTCTCTCTTGACACTTGGGGTTCTTCTGTAGTACAAAATCCAGTTAGAGCACTGTCATCACTTGGAACACATAATGTGATTTAGTCTATTAGCGTAGATGGGTACCGTGTTATAACACTGCCCCTGAGTCAAGTTACATTTTAGATGTAAAAATAGGGATGATTAAGTAACACGGTTAAAATGCGATTTGGTTATACCTCGGTTGCGAAATGTTTTTAGCCTGGGCAAAATACGATATTTGTGGTGCTCAGGTAGCGTGTTTATTTTTGCAGCGATGTACCCATGTACTGAGGCTGGGATAGCGGCTCCCCTACAGTCTCCGTGATGTGTCAGGCAAACGTGTCTGTAAACTGCTTGTTTGCTTCTGCAAATCCTCTGAAAATTCTCTGTTTGCAGCATTTATGTGTCCTCATATCCTCAGAAGTAAATTTCATCTACTTCTGGTGAGCACTGTTGCCTTATTCCATCTAATGCGTCCTCTGCACGCAGTGGGAATTGCATCTTACTCTCGAAGAACAGGTATCCAGGACTTCCCTTGTCTTCTAGAAGAGGCCGCTGTAAATCAATCTCTATCAGTAGAAAGGCCACGGGTTGTTTTATATGTAATCTAGAAACTACCAGTAAATGAGAAAGATGTAGGATTAACATCCGAGCGCACTATCACTAGAAACGATCAACGAAGTAGATCTCCTATTTTATTTCTCTACTTCATATGTTTAATTTTTATGCGAAGAACCTCCTTTTCCTCGTTCTGTCAGACGACAAGGTCTTTATTTAACGAGCATTTGCAACGACTTGAATAAATTGCTGCTCAGAGCACTCCCTCGCAATTACTGTCCTCCATCAATAGGAAAATACAGTCTCACTGAATACCAGCACGTGTTTCTTGAACCGAGATCATGAAGCACTCGCAGTCACCTTGGAACTGATTTGATAAATAACACTGCTCCAATTAGTAACCCTAATGTGCCTTTTAAAAAATTGATAGAACTCTAATCCATATAAATTACAGGAGATCGATGTTTTTTCCTGAGCGATTCAGCAGTCCTTCCTGGAGGAAAGCAACAATCAGCAGTAATGGGAGTGCTGGAAAGGGGGAAGCAAAGGCAGAAAGGCGTCGTAGGGATTGGGTAAGGGAAGAGCAGTGTGAGCTCTTAGGATTTAGTTGCCTCTCTGGATTTTGTGTGCTGCAAGATGCTTGTAGACAAACCTTTTTTCCTGTATCAGCTGGTGTCCGCGTGATGCGGCTTGAGGTACATCGTAGCTGACTTGGCTTTTTTCCTTTGGTTTCCTGTGTGGGTGGGTATTCGGTAAAGGATTTCTGGCCTGCTCTATGTCTAGCTCTGGAAAATGCTTCCAGGTCTTTATTTTCAGTCGAGACATCCAGTTAACTTGTGTTCATCATTGGATGTGCCTGCCTCTCGATCTCATGTGTTTGGCTTTTTCTCTGAGCACCGTGATTAGATTGCTTTTTGAATAAAATCCAAATCGTCTGTGCTGCACTTGACAGTTTCTAATAAGCCCGATTCTGATTCATGGATACCACAGCTATAAAATTTGGCACAGGATAACTTTCCATAGCAGTAAACAAAATGAAAATCCAAAAATCAAAAAGATTCTTATAGGCAAAGGTTGTTGCCCCTTGTGCTCTTTTTCTTTCTTTTCTTTGGGTGTTTTAAAGGCATTTGCAGAATTCAGCTTCCCTGTTACATTGTACTGCATCCCAGTTTCATTTAAGTACAGAAAATACCTTTTCATTCATTCACCCGTGAAGCTCTTGCTGTTGTTACAAATGGATTTTTCTATGAACATCATCCCATGTAGTCAGGTCTGGATCACATCAAAACAATCTGCTTGAAAAGAGCCGTTGTAATGCTGCCTAACCTTTTGTTTCTCCTGTGCCATCAGAAGCTCTTCTACCTATCAAGTGCCTCGAGAAGAAGTCCTTCGAAACCCTCAAATCTTAGGTATCTTTATGTTCTTGTTTTCAGTGCGCGTGGTTTGCAGCTTCAGCTGCCTCTGATGTCTGTATGCATGTAGCTGATCACCACTTCAGAGTAAAAGCGCTTCCGTCCAAATTACCCATCTTCTCCGTTTGTTTTGATGGCTGCTTACGTTTTCAGCTGCCTCCAGCAACATGCCAGATTTCTCCTTGGAAAATCCCAGTAGCCTTTCACAACTCCTCTTCTGCCCGAACCACAAGCCTCTTTTCGATTTATCAGCCTTTTTATTCCGTTGCTGCTTGCTTTCTTTGTAACCTGCGTAACCAACTTCTCTGTTTAGAGATAATAATCCAAGTGGTATCCAATCTAACAGCGTGTGGCTGTGGAAATGCCTTTTTTCCAATTGCAGAATGTGGCGTAGCATCCAGGCAGAGCGGCTGCGCTTTGAGATTAAGCACTAATTCCAGTTATTTAAGCGTTTCTTTGAAACTAACAGGACGAGCGATCAGTACGTGAAATAAGCTATGGTTTTCAGTTTATGTTACATTGCCTGACTTCGTGGAATTAAATCACATGGTGCCACTATGGTAAGTGTAGGTAGGGAACACGAAAACAGAAAGCCCAAGTACAGCAGAAAAGATGAGGGCGGGACAGGGTACGTGAGCGAACAGAGGGGCTTCATCCTGCTCCCACCAGGCGACGTTGGCGTTTTAATCCTTCCTAGGCTGAGATGAGCATCAAAGAGTTAATAAACCATTGAGAGACCTTGGGCTTGGCAAAGCAAATAGAGATGAATGGTCGGCAGCAGGCTGGTGGAGCGCGTGCTGCTTCTCTCAGCGCAGTGGTGGTGCAAAGTCTTTGAACGAAACTAATCAAGTCTCTCTCGCAAGGAAAAATTCACGTCTAAGTAAATTAAAAAAAATGTAAAAAGCCTGTATTGTGTGTTACTCTTTTTTGTTTAGTAAGCCGTGCGGTCTGCCGGGAGGAGGGGACATTGGGGGCTGTTTCCGTTGGAGATGCTGAGCTCAGGAGCTGCAGCCACGGGATGTGACTTAGGGTTAGTCAAACCGCGTGTTCCCGGTGAGCACCAGCTGGGCAAATGGGCCACGTCTGGAATGAAGGCTGCAACTGGCAGTGGCAGCCATGGGGCTTGCTTACCATTTGCAGCTCTGCTTCAGGCACTAAACTGTGAGCAACTGGAAGTGTAATAGTAAATTGGAATGGAAACGATATGGAATGATACAGTGATTTCCCCCACCCGCCCTCCACCGAAGCTGTTGGAAAGTTGAAAAGTAACATCTGCCTTTCCAAACTAAGATACTGCAATGTCGATTTCTGTTAAGACGATTTATAACTGTTTGCATGTGAACTTGCTTTGTTGGCCTGTCTGTTAACGGCTCTTCCTCCTTATTCTTAACTATGGGAATTAAATGGGATAACATTTGCATCATGCGATTCAGTGGAAGTTCTTGCCAGCTGCTCCCGTGTTATTTAGTAATATATCATCAGGATGGTAGGGCATTTGTAATGAAGTATTGTGTTGATATGTTATTAGGGCAACTGTGTTATTTGATATATTTGTCAGTAATGGTCCTGCGGAGGAAAATACTTGGAAAAGTCAAGCTCCGATGTCTTATTTTAGAAGTTATCCATAAATGCACTGTAAATGGAAGGTATGGACGGCTCACGTTCTTGTGTTTATGTTTCTGTGTGTGAAAGCCTGTATACCAGGTGACTCGTGAAAACACCAGAATCTGTTTTACACATTTTCCTTACTACAACTTCAGCATAAATATGTGTACAGGAGAATAATGGTAGAAGGAGAGAGGAAAGCATCAGTCTTCACCGAGCTAGGGAAGAGGGCAAAGAGAAGTCCCTGGCAAGCTAAGGATGAGGTTTTGCCAGCCCCGTTCAGATGTCTGGTGGACTGCTCCTATGCATGATCCTTGCAGGATTTAGGCTTGAAATCTGTATAATACTGTGTCAGGATCCTTTTAATTTTCTGTTTAAGTGATTTTTGAATAGAAACAATCTTAACACACTATCGTCATGTGTCTCCTCTGTCTCTAATTAACATCCTGTGCTGATGATCACAATTTTAGGCTGTGGCACAGCTTTGTTACTTCTCTTGGTAATTGCTATACCTATAGATGCATCTATTAGAAGCAAATTGAAGGGGATAAATGGAGCTTAATATAAAGCAGTCGTTACCTCGTGTTGAGTAGGTGTGAATGTGAAGCATGGGCGAACAATTACAGGTGTCAAGAAGTACACCTGAATGTGTTTTGTTTGCCATTCTTGAAACCCTTGTTTGTACTACTTCCAGTTTTCAAGGATAGAGAAGAATACTTTTTACCGTACAGAGATAAGAATTTAACCTTCAATATGCAAATTATTTAAGAAGCATCATGACCTTATTAAAACAAAGTAGTTTTCCTCCATTCTTGACTCTCTGAAGAAACTCCATTTAAGCAAGACTGACAATAAAATGATTGTTCCTCTATGGTTATGCAGTCACCTTGGTACGTGACTAGTCTCATCTTAGGCAAAAGTCTTTCCTAGTGAGCGATTTTTCAAATATATTTCTGAATTGGCAAAGATGTAGATATGTTTCTTGTAAGTTGTGTACTAGCTAGTGAATGAATGGGGAAGCATGAAAAACCAAAGATCATAAATATTTGTGAAGTGCAAAAAGGTTAAATTAACATTTATTTGAGGCTTTTTAAGGCAACATTTTTACAGTGATTTGATAACGATGGATGAAGTTTTATAAGCTTTTCCTGTTATTAAGTGCTTTGCAGTGCAGGGCTCCTTTTGCAAGCTGGTTCTCTTCCAGCGGTAGCTGCCTTAGTGTTTGCGTATGGAGCGATACCCAAATCTGCAAGGTTCATAATTTGGAGACAGTGGTGTAGAGTTTCCATATTTGATGTCTCGTCAGTTTAAAGAGCATGAAAATGAGCTTTCGCACTAAGCTTTGACCCACATAATGTTAAATAAGAGAAACAAAGAATTAACTGTATCTGTGTTATTTATTTTATAGCTGTAAGACCTTGGTTGTATATAACGGGTATTTAGGCTGGAGAACTGTAATTTTATTGAAACCAGTTTTCCTATGTCTATTCTCCACTAGATGAACCTGAACCTATATCCAGGATCCACAACAGCCTTCTCACAGACAGGAAGGGTCAGGCCCAGAGCTAAATTGCTGTAATCCATCCGTCTTTAAAATTGTGTTGAAGTGGACAATGGTTGAAAATCATGCAGGTTTTCTATTTCTGAGGAGTAATAGATAATGTTTTATCCAGAAAGTTGACATAGAGAATAAATTGGGTTCTGCTGCTGATGGAAACCACAAAATTTTACCTACTTAGGTCAGGTCAGTCTGAATTTTCAGGTAAATTACTTATTCTAGAAAAAGCAGGGAGAGAAGAATAGGTTTCTGTGGTCAAATTGAAGGTTGGACCTTAGAAGCTGCTGGCAGTTTTCATTTGCAGTTTGACCACAGCAAATGTCATGATCCTGTATCTTAAACCAGTTTTGTATATATTCTGTGCAGCTGATGTGGTCTTTTTGCGTTACGTGGGAATAAAGAACGACGTGACTGACCACCCTATGGAAACAAGGGCAAGAAAAATAGGAAGCTGCGTAATCTGATACAGTTCTGACGTGGCAAAAGCAGTTTAACCTTGCAAATTTTCTAACTACTGTGCTGCAACGCACAGAACATATATTTAGTCTGGAAACCCACATACGGTAAGTCAGGTGGATTTTCACCTTTCAGTTGATCTCTGTGGTCTGAGAACCCACTTCAGCCCATTGCAATAAGGACTTCTTTTCATCAGATCTCCCTTTCTCATTCACTACATAGTGCTTTCCTTGAATTTCCTGAAATTGTTGCCTCCTGGACACAGAAGTCGGTAACAAACCTCAAACAATTCCTTAAATCAGGATGAAAGAGTGAAATCTCAGAAAGAAACCTGAGATTGAAAACAAAATACATCTCCTCAATTCATGTAAGTGTCTTTCTTCAGTCGTCCAAGAACATTGCCATTCACTTTTACCACTCTCATGGTTGCTGTAATTAGTGTGGTTCCCAAATTGAAATGTTTTACAGAAAAAGTCTGAGAAATTTGTCAGAACTGTCATTCTTGCAGAAAGCTTTGGCTTGATAGTGTCAGCTGTTTCTGACTAAAATGATTTGGAGAAACAAAAAAATCCTGACACCACATTAATAAAGGTCTTCCCTCAGCATCAAGCCAACATGAAGAAAATTATGATTCAGAGAGATGTAGTTGAGAGAGAGTAGTTAGTTCTCAAGCTATCCCTTAGGACACGGTAGTTCTGCGCTAGTGTAGCTCTACTCAAAAAACCCCAATGCAACCACCAACATAACGCGCCACGTTTTTCTCTCACCTGAAGAGCCACTACAGCGTTTGACCCAATAGTATTGAAAATAATCCTGCTGAAACTGTATTTTTCTTCTATTGATTACTGAACTGATAGCTGAAATAATTTTTGAATTAAATTCGCAGATTCTTTCAGTCTGCTTCTATTTTATTTACCGTTTAGCGGGTGGGATGCCAAAAAATTGTCATCAGGTTAAAGGGAAAACTAGGTCCCTGATCAATGTTTATCTTTCTGTTTAATTTATCTTTAGTGTCTTGCCTCTCCAAAGCAGATGGGCTGTAGGCTCACTGTAAATCAGCCTTAAAGCAGCTGTCTCTCTTACTGTGTTCGGTGGTAGACTGTAGGTGCTGCTGGAATCGTATGGAGTCCGCAGTGCATCTTCTGCATTTTTGCTGTCGTTTCATCACTGCTTTTTCACATTGCTGTTTGTAATGTCAATGTGACTTAATTCAGTTTTCCTAGTACCTAAAAATGCGATCCTACGTTGTTCGCTGTGTGTTTCGGTTGGTTGGCACATTCCTATTACCGCTTCCGCTGCGGTGCCTAACCCACAGTCTTTACCTGCTGCCTTTATCTGAAGCTCTCTTGATTTTACCTTGTTCCCACCAAACAGTTGCTGTCATTGCCGTGCCTAAGCAGCAAACAGATGCTATCCCAAATAAATCAGCAAATTGCTATTTAACAATGCCAGAAGATGACAGCACTGATACAGCGCAGCACCATAGAACTCTTCCCTATGGTTTTTACAATTTTACTAATTTAAAGACTTTTATTGTTTGTGGGTTTGTAGTAAACCACTGCCCCTGCTTTTGTCACCCTGTTTTTAGCACTTCTTACGGAGCGGTGAAATACTTCCTATAACCAGCAGTCTGAAAAACAGGCTGGAAGATCTGAGCTGCAGATGGAGTGCATGAATAACTTAGGACAGAACATTCTGTGAGTTTTATAAAGTTACCCGTTTTATGATTTTGCCAGGAGCTCATCGCATCTCCCGATTTTACCAGGATCGTCATTCGATGATCTGCTACGGTAAAAAAAGGGTCTATAAAAACTTTGATCAAATGAGTAAGAACTTAATCTGTTTCCAGCAGACAGAATGCAATCCTTAGATTGTGTTTAACTTCCTCATTTTGCTTTTGTTTCCGTTGTGCCTTTGGGTCAACTTTGAACGTGATGGTAAAGATTCTAATTCACTGGTTTTGGATTCCTGAAGTTGCACAGTGATGTTTCTTTGTCATGTCAGCAAAATCATCAGTTTTGTAAGTAGGTCTCTGTTTGGTATTTTTAGGAAAGGCTCCATATGTGCAATATAACTGCTGAAGCATATCAGGAAATAAAGAGGAAGCTTAAGTTCAGATGTGAAACTCTCATCTTTGAATTTCGCCTGAATTAAAGAAAAAGATTCCTTCGCCTATCATTTCGTGTGCTTTCCTTGCATGTGTTTCACCAGCAGGCAAGGAGCTGGCTGTAATTTTACCAAAACTGGGAAAAGTATAAAACAACAAATAGAGTTTGGTTTTGGTAACTATAAGTAAGAAGCAGGAATAAAATGAAATAATTTTGGGGGAAAAGTAACAGATTTGAGGTAGCTGTAAGGGACAAAGTTACCCAGGCCTCCAGCAGTCTAAGAGGAATCAATCCTTTGCGGGCAACATAGGAACTGGGATGGGGTGCGGGGAAGGAAAACGCGTGCTGAGCCACTATGAAAACGGGGTTAAGCGGCTCTAGTTTGCCGATTTATTCATTGCAATTATTCAACCATATTTTAAAACAATCTTTAGGTGGTTTTTTTTATTTTTGTGGCTTGCTTTGGGAAAAATCGTACTACTTCTTACTGACAGAAAACCTCATACTGACATTCCTCTTCTTTTTCCAGAGGTTTACCTGTTTTTACTTGCTCATGCATTGAGCCAATCTTCAGGGAGAATTAATATATTAGATACACCAAGCCAGCTCATTTTTCTTCTGTCACTTTTGCCGTGATTAATGATAGCGAAAGTGTGTTTAACTCTGTTCCAAATGACACTTCTGGTATTGCTCAGTGCTTGGATTTTTTTGGACTCCGTTATCATTAACGAAAAATAAATTCAAGTTAAACTGCAAAGGCAGATAAAACTATTTCCTTCTCTTTCTTGTTTATTCTTGTTTTGTCCTTTTGGAATAACTGCATTTATGCATTCAAGTGTTTTGAACATTTCCAGCAACTGTAGAGATTATACAATTAAGCAGCATTTAAGCTTATTTTATAAATACAGGATGATACAGTGCTGTCTTCTTAAGTAGGCAGTTTCAGACTCATAGTTGTTAATGTACTAGAAGAGCTCTGGGCCCTCAGGTGACTGGGAAATGAAAATCTGTCTCCCATCTGATAAAGCAGCTTTAGAGAGAATCGATACCTACATCTATCACGTGCTTTTGTAGCAACGTGCTGCCCTATAACCCTGCACAAAAACCAGCCAGGAAACCATTAAGTACAGAACATACTTCTAACCAGGTTTCTCGTAAATGAGAAGAGAGGGTCGGCGGGGAGGAAGAACGGAAGGGGGTTGTTGCTAGAGTTGCAGAGGAAGAATTGCAAGGCTCAGAGTGCCCTTGGTGACTGTAAATCCCCTCCTTGCAGAAGGGCCCCTCTGGGCCCTATTTATAATCTTTAGATCCTTTCAAGATGTTAACAGATAGGGGCGGCGTAATCATTATCGCTGATTTTTCCCTTCTTTTCTCTCTTGTGAATGTGGAATGATTTTGAATTGTATTCCTACCCGCAGGTGGGAGTAGCAATTCCCACCACTGATCAGTAGGAGAGTGAGCATTTCCAGTATTTATTTAGACAGTACTGAAAATCCTTGAAAGAAGCACTCGGAAGGGGTGTGCTTTCAGTGCTCCTCTCAACAAGACCAGAGTGGGTTGATAGTATCTTCAGTGATTATTTACAACACATTGGGAGTCTGTCCTGGTTTTGAGTCACTGCGAAGCAAAACCGCCTGTTATCAGAGCATATTATTTCATAAGCAACCTGCCCATCAACCAGCTGGAAAGAGGGGAAAAAATATGCATTATTAATGCAGATTGGTAAGACTCTGTGAAGACTGCTCAGCCACTCTGAAAACTGCTCATCCACCAAGAGGCAAAAAGAAAATTTTAATTATTAATGTGTATTATTAATTCTACCCAAAATCCCTTAAAGGGAAAGAAAAATTTCAGCGTTTCTTTTGAAGAGATTTTAGAGTGGTGAAACCGGTAGGTGCATGGCAAGCGGTCTACAGCATATTAAAAGAATATAAATAATGAATGAGTTACGGAGCCTCATCCCACAAGAAAAACAAAATATGCATTGTTAATGTGTATTAATCCCAAGAAAGATAATTTTAGGAACTGGAGAGTGACTGTCTTTTGCAGACTCACTGAATAATCAGTGGACAAAATGAAGTCCTGCGTTGTGCGCGTGCTTTATCTGTCTCACCGGCTGGGCTTTGAGAATTTCAAAGTCCTGCGTTTGAGAATTGATTTGACTTGGTGGAAGTTTGTGTCGCAGTGGCGAAGGGTCAGATGTGGAATGGGGCGTGTTCGGTCGTCCCCACGCCAAGTGTTGCGCGTGCCGTTGGGGATGCGTATCGTTGAGAAGACGAAAGAAGGGTGAAAAAAACCCCAGTGCGGCTTGGGAAACACTCAGGTGGCTTGTCACATTGGTGCAAAACTCAGCTGTTTGTTCTGTTAAGGGTGGACAGCTGCTTTTTGTTTCTTTTTCGGTGACAAGACACAGGAAAATAGGTAGGAAGTATGGAAGTTGGTGTAAGAGATGAAGGGTAAGGTGATGTACCAGCTGGACTTCATCCTTCGTGAGTTTGTGCTTTTGCTCCGAAGAGCATTTGCGTTTTTGCTGAAGCTTAGGGATGTGCCTTTGGCTTTAGCTGTAAAGCAGAAATAAACATGCAAACGTCCTGTTTACGTCGTCTTTGAAGCTGTGGAGTACGTAGCCCAAGAACTTCAGCAAAGCTAGGCTGGATATATTTTATGTCACAGAATCTCTTGGTTTCAGGTCAGTGAGCCTGTTTCTTAAGAAGATGATACATATTTAAACCCGTTTTATAGTGCTTTGATCACATTATCAGATCTACTCTGCAGATCAACCCTAACTTATCTTGATGTTTTTTATTGAATGTCTGGTCTGTCCTGTCAACAGAAATATTGCATGGGAAATTTGGTTTGCAGGTTTATTTGGTTACGCTGTTAAAACTCCAAAATTTATTATCATTTTTAAACATAGAAAGCAACTCCTTTACCCAGCAGGTTGTCTAGGCTTTAAAAGGCACAACACGTTTTAGTTAATACGCTCTTATTTTTGCAGACCTGAACAACGGCAGAACAGATGGTTCAGCTGGTAGTGGAGGTAAAAGCTGTGTAGATGAAAAAACGGTTGGCTATTTTTATTCCATTTTTGCTTTGGCGTTTTGCCCCACTTTTGCATCATCGCATACCGTCTCAAATGAGGCATTTTTGAATGTTCTCAACTTTTTAAAACTCAGACTTCTAATGATACGTAGTTTATTCTGTGTAGGTGATCAGACAACCTCAAAAGTGGAAGTTGACCCAAAGAAGTAAAGGTACAGAGTTAAAAAGAATGGACTCTGTCTGGAATTTCTAATGAAAAGAGTATTTTGGCTTAGGAGTTTTTCCTCCTTTCGTTGAAGTCACTTACCTTAAGCAGGCTGTGATAAGAGTTTGCTCCCTGAAAATGTCTTTTGTCTCAACACTTACTAACCAGCGTAATACAGAGATGATTGCCTTCTGGGCCAGTTAACTTTTGTTACCGAGTTAGGATTTAAGGGAGTTAAAAAGGATCGTAGGTTGTTTTCGTGCTGTCACAGCTCGTGCTCGGTGTCGACTTAAAGACCATTTGATTGCATTGGTTGTGTCTCGCTGCTAATGCCACCCTTCAGAAAAAAGCCTTTCTCCTTCCAGGCTTCTCAGGTGGTTCGTCGCAAGGTACCTGTAACTACTCAAAAAGCAAAACGTTGACGTAGGTGGCAGTGTTGCCAAGATCAGTGGGGACTGTTTTTGACGCATTTGAAGTGAAAGGCCCACTTAAACGATATTCTGCAAAACTAAGGAAAAAAGGGATAATTAAGGTAAATCCTCGATATTGAAACTGTAGGTGTGCAAGGCTTTTGAGGCATACGAAGCAGGCGCAGGCAGCTATTCGACTTGGTTCTGGAGCCCTAGGTCACAAAGGATTTGAAACTGCGTTAAATTAGGGTGCTGGCTTCGTAGGCGCTAGAAAGGCCAAGAAAAAACAGGTTTTGTGGGTAGGGATGAAATACTTCAGATGAGCTAATTACCTCACGCAGCAAACGAGTTACCGTTTAATACTTGAGGCATCCTTATAAATTGTTTCCTACTTCAGGATTCGTTTTCAGTTGGTTTTTTTTCATTCCGAATTAAGTTACTTCACCTTACAAGCACCGGCTAGCGCACGGAAGTTAAGCTTGCCAGCGTCAGAAATCAGACTCGTGGGTGCTGAAAGACCATGAAATCGCTGAGATCACAGAGCCTACGCTTTTTATCTGGGAAGTGCAAAAGATGAAAGAGGAGGCCTGTAATCTTGAATGCGAGATGCTGCCTAGGAACCACAGAAAGGTAAATATGGGAACTGTGATGATGGTGTGCTTCTCTGCTTGCCTCTCGTCGTGCGTGCGTATCTGAGATTGCAGTATTTAGTGAGGAGAAACTCAGAAACAGTTAGACCCTGAAATAGAGAAGAGGCTCCGTAGCACAAGGGCAGGACCAGGGAAATTGTGTTCCAGGGGTTTAGCTGCGCCGGTCCTCAGGTAATGGGGATTTTCATTTGGGACATCTGCGTTTTGGAATGTAACAGGGGAACAGTCGTGGTCAGGATCATTAATAAAGCAAATAAAAGGTGCCTGTTGTTAGCATGAATCAATGTTAGGCAAAATTTTATCACTTCTTCCTGCTGATTTTTTGTCCCCATGTTCTAATATCCAGGCGATTGCCATTTGTTAAAGCACAACGCAGAGATGGTAACAGTATCTTAAGGGGCAGGGCAGGAAAAAAAGGGATGCTGAAAACTGGCTCGCAGTGGTTCCTGCCGTACTGGTTTGTCTGAGCTGAGAGCACTTCGAAGCAGTAATGTGATTATTATTGGCACCGATAATCCTGACAACAAGGCTGATTTCAGAGTGATAGTGCAAGGTAAAGGGAGTTTGGCAGTCATTTGAGGTTTGAGAAATACAAAATAGGCAACGAACAGTTTAAATAAAGTGCGGTTTATAGGTAGTGAGTTTGAGGATTTCTATTAGTCAGAATACAGAAGAAAGAGTAAAAGGTTTAAAAGGTTAATTATTATTTTTTAAAAAATCATAAATGGCCTAAAAGAAAATTGGGATGGGAAAAAAAAATACTGAAGTATTAACTTAGCAAAACGATCTTACAGTGAATAGATTGAGCTCTCTTTTAAGCTGACAGTATACATATTACTTTTGGATTCTTGTAAGAAAATAAGCTTTGCTGTTTCTGGATGAATATATTGAATTATTTGCAAGAATATGGGAACTCAAGTAGCGTNATCTTACAGTGAATAGCTTGAGCTCTCTTTTAAGCTGACAGTATACATATTACTTTTGGATTCTTGTAAGAAAATAAGCTTTGCTGTTTCTGGATGAATATATTGAATTATTTGCAAGAATATGGGAACTCAAGTAGCGTGATAAAGGTTTAGCAAAATAAAATGGAGAAAGTTCACAGAAGCTGCAGTGTCTAGACTTCAGTAATACATTTCTAAAGAATAGCAGTGAGATTTCATGGCTTGAAATAATCTGTGGGTCATGAATTTATGGGATGAATCCCATTAATTTTCCATCAACACCCAAGGGAACGGTGCTAGGAAGGAGTAACAAGAATGTTCAGAAGAGATCGTAGCTTCCGGGAAAATTCAGTTGTGTAACCTGTGCCCACAGTCAGTTGGACATACGTTCACGATAAATAAAACTTTATGACCATTTTAAATACTCCTCTTGAAACTGCTAGAGTGGAAATGACGACAGTTAGGGTCATTATTGTCAGTGTCAGTGCTTCCGTTACCCAAGCCGATACAGAGCACATCCTTATTCACAAGGTGTAGTCTCTTCTGGTTGATGATGTGAGTGACAGATCTG
>VZSC01010936.1:106325-147933 GCA_013398225.1 Steatornis caripensis
AGGATTTGAAACTGCGTTAAATTAGGGTGCTGGCTTCGTAGGCGCTAGAAAGGCCAAGAAAAAACAGGTTTTGTGGGTAGGGATGAAATACTTCAGATGAGCTAATTACCTCACGCAGCAAACGAGTTACCGTTTAATACTTGAGGCATCCTTATAAATTGTTTCCTACTTCAGGATTCGTTTTCAGTTGGTTTTTTTTCATTCCGAATTAAGTTACTTCACCTTACAAGCACCGGCTAGCGCACGGAAGTTAAGCTTGCCAGCGTCAGAAATCAGACTCGTGGGTGCTGAAAGACCATGAAATCGCTGAGATCACAGAGCCTACGCTTTTTATCTGGGAAGTGCAAAAGATGAAAGAGGAGGCCTGTAATCTTGAATGCGAGATGCTGCCTAGGAACCACAGAAAGGTAAATATGGGAACTGTGATGATGGTGTGCTTCTCTGCTTGCCTCTCGTCGTGCGTGCGTATCTGAGATTGCAGTATTTAGTGAGGAGAAACTCAGAAACAGTTAGACCCTGAAATAGAGAAGAGGCTCCGTAGCACAAGGGCAGGACCAGGGAAATTGTGTTCCAGGGGTTTAGCTGCGCCGGTCCTCAGGTAATGGGGATTTTCATTTGGGACATCTGCGTTTTGGAATGTAACAGGGGAACAGTCGTGGTCAGGATCATTAATAAAGCAAATAAAAGGTGCCTGTTGTTAGCATGAATCAATGTTAGGCAAAATTTTATCACTTCTTCCTGCTGATTTTTTGTCCCCATGTTCTAATATCCAGGCGATTGCCATTTGTTAAAGCACAACGCAGAGATGGTAACAGTATCTTAAGGGGCAGGGCAGGAAAAAAAGGGATGCTGAAAACTGGCTCGCAGTGGTTCCTGCCGTACTGGTTTGTCTGAGCTGAGAGCACTTCGAAGCAGTAATGTGATTATTATTGGCACCGATAATCCTGACAACAAGGCTGATTTCAGAGTGATAGTGCAAGGTAAAGGGAGTTTGGCAGTCATTTGAGGTTTGAGAAATACAAAATAGGCAACGAACAGTTTAAATAAAGTGCGGTTTATAGGTAGTGAGTTTGAGGATTTCTATTAGTCAGAATACAGAAGAAAGAGTAAAAGGTTTAAAAGGTTAATTATTATTTTTTAAAAAATCATAAATGGCCTAAAAGAAAATTGGGATGGGAAAAAAAAAATACTGAAGTATTAACTTAGCAAAACGATCTTACAGTGAATAGATTGAGCTCTCTTTTAAGCTGACAGTATACATATTACTTTTGGATTCTTGTAAGAAAATAAGCTTTGCTGTTTCTGGATGAATATATTGAATTATTTGCAAGAATATGGGAACTCAAGTAGCGTGATAAAGGTTTAGCAAAATAAAATGGAGAAAGTTCACAGAAGCTGCAGTGTCTAGACTTCAGTAATACATTTGTAAAGAATAGCAGTGAGATTTCATGGCTTGAAATAATCTGTGGGTCATGAATTTATGGGATGAATCCCATTAACTTTCCATCAACACCCAAGGGAACGGTGCTAGGAAGGAGTAACAAGAATGTTCAGAAGAGATCGTAGCTTCCGGGAAAATTCAGTTGTGTAACCTGTGCCCACAGTCAGTTGGACATACGTTCACGATAAATAAAACTTTATGACCATTTTAAATACTCCTCTTGAAACTGCTAGAGTGGAAATGACGACAGTTAGGGTCATTATTGTCAGTGTCAGTGCTTCCGTTACCCAAGCCGATACAGAGCACATCCTTATTCACAAGGTGTAGTCTCTTCTGGTTGATGATGTGAGTGACAGATCTGAGGCCTTTGGGCTTCATTTAGGGATGTTTTGTGGGCTCAGACTTCAGCTCTGGTACACTGACGTGGCTCCACTGGGTACACCACTTAACCCGGAATCTTGAGCAGTGAACGTAGTTTAACCTATCATCTTCCAAGGAAGCACAGACGAGTTCCTTCCTTGGGCTTTAAGCATTGGTTTTTGGAACTCAAGAGTCATTGTTGACTCTCTCACTGTGGTTTTATTCCCCTTTAATTGTAGCTGCGATCTAACTGTAAAGGAGTGTAAAGCAATTATAAAAGCAATGGTAAAATGCTTCCTTTACTGTAAGTCTGGAACGTTGTTTGAGATCCCTGCAAGTCCATGCTCTGAATTGTAGAAAAGCAAAGGGACCGACTGCATAGGTGAACTGCATAGCAAATAGCGGTGTTTAGTTTGCTGAAATGCTTACAGCAACAGAACTAAGACATTAGCGGTTGTTGTTCACTTGGTCTTAATAAACAGCATCTAAAAGAATAAGGATGAGGGAAGAGAATTGCCATTAGAAATGGAGCTTTTTTTTGTCTTCTGTGTTCCAGTCCCTCGTTTCATCCTCTGTTCCTCCTTTCCTTCCCTCTCTGCTGCAGTAGATATTGATTCGTGGGCAGAAACAACAAGGGCTTTGCCTGTGCACATTCTGATCTCATCGGAGAGGGAGGTCAATAGGAAAGAGCAAGCCTTAATGACATTTTCCTGAGCCCAGAAATTACTTTGATATTTAAAAAAACAGCATTACACTGAAAAACGAAAATAGCTGTCATTGGGAATCAGAGGTGGACTTGAGCTGCCGAAGAGTTCTTAAAGGTGGAACTCTCAAAGAAGCTCCTTCAGTACTACATAAACTGTCTAGTGCTACCAAGAACGGTTTTATTTTTAAAACATAAACATGAGTGATGGAGTTGCATATTAGAGCGGAGTCGGGGAGAGGAGAGATAGCAATTTAATTGGCAGTGTAGAACTCCTGGATTATGAGTATGGCTCTGTAGTCCTGCTTGCTGGAGAGCTCCAAGGTAGTGTTCTTAAAAGTCGGATCAGCGGCCTGACACCGCTCTCGGTGGAGGTAGAATTGACAACATTGTTTTAAGGTTTGCTGTGGGGCTGTCGCATTGTTTTACATGCAGCTGACCTCCCGTTTTTTGATGTTATTAAAGTATGTGGCAAACAGGCCGTTCCAAGGGCAAGCTGCACAGAGTGCCTGCGTACAGCGTGCTGCACAGGGAATCGCTCATCTGTCATCAGCTGGAGAATGATCCAGATCAGGCCTTGACACTTCAGAATTATGACAGCATGTGCTGGATAAATGGGAAGAATTCTTGCTTACAGCAGAGACATACTTCATCTATTTAAATGTCATACCAGTGCCGTTAGTATTCATGGGTTCAGGGAAGGTCAGGTTCTTGACTACTTCTTGTCTGACCTCCCAAAACGCAAGCTTGAAGTCAATCTCACAGCTCAAATACTCAACGTGATTCAAATAGCCACACACAAGTAACGGTGGTCTCAAAACCTTCACGGTGAAGTACGTCATCTGCTATTCGATTTCTTTCCAAAGCCGTCTGTATTCCTTAGAAATCTCAGTTTTGTGTCTTGATCAGTTTTCTTATCTTCTTCAGTGACGGCAGACTGAGGAAGCTTTCTCAAGAGAACCAGGCCAGTTACCTTACAGACAGCTGCACGTCTCGTTTTCCTGTCAGACCAAAATCCACAGTGCAACAATACCAGAAGGATGTGTTTCGTGTAACCAGGACTTCAGAGTTACATTCACGAGAGCAACCTGGCCAGCGCTTTACAGTGATACTCAATTTGTTGTAAAAAAGAAAGATTTGATTCTAGAAGATACTTCACTGCATTTCCAGCTGTAGGTACGCTAACGTTGGTAAATTCAGGCGAATGCCCGACTGCTTTGCTTATTGGTCCCCAGCTGCCATCAAAGTTGTAACACTTCATTGGTTTTAATTTTCCAAGAAAGCATATACCTGTCTTCATGCAGATCTCTGCTGTTCGGTTGTAGTCTGTTTTCTTTGCTTCAGAGGGTCTGGAACTTGGGCTGGTGTCCACCTTTGTGCGTGAACCATCTCAAGTGTTCAATAATCATAAAAAAAATATCAGAAACCAACGGAGAGCGCTTTATTACTGCCTAGATCAGGAGCTTCAGTACTCAAAAGGAATAGTCAAGATATTGGTGACTTAAAAGGCAGGTGCTGATACAGCGGGCGGTAGGATCTGTAGCCCAGTAACCTTGAGAAATCGGTGAAGAAGGAAAGATAAAGCCACTGTTAAGGAAAAATTCATTAGGTAACACTTTTGTTTCTGATGCATCAATGGATGCAATTAAATTTTTGGCAAGAGTGGTGGTATTAAACATTTTGTCCAGAAGGTTATTATAGCTTGAATTGAGAGGCTGGAGAGCTAAACAACTATTGTCATCAAAAACATACGGGGGAAAAGTGGGCTATTCAGCAACGTGCAAGACAAAGTGCTGACCTCCCAGTGGGATACTTCAGGCTGTCGGAGACGGTGTTCCTGATCCTACCCTGTGTGAGGGTGGAAGAACCTGCTTCCACAGCTCAAATGCAAAGATTAGAGACAAAGTGCAGACGCGGTATATAATTATTCCTCTGTCACGTAAAACATTTCATTCAATTATCCTACAGTCTACCAAAAAACAGCCAGGAAAAAAGGGAAAGGCAGGCATTACTTCTGCATGCAATTAAGTCAGATCTTCTTTATAAAATATAGATTCTTCGTTTCTTATCTGACTTCAGCAACAGAGACCTTAGATAACACTTAAATTATGCAGATTTGCTTTTGGAGACTATTGTTTTTTTCCTTTTCTGTACCACAACGGTGCCTTTTAAAGCTCATTAAAATGATACCTACTTTGAAGAGAGGATGCAGTTCTAACTGTGTCACACCCTCTTTGAAGCATTGCTTGCTGCCCACCAAAAGAGGTGGATCTCTACAGTGATGGTTTAGTGCCGCTACTCCTTGTGCAGCTGGGTGTAAAGTAAGTGAATTATGGAGCGCAGGCGTACTTCTTGTTATATGTTAAACATTTTAAAAGGATGCTTGGCTGTTCAGTGTGTATTGTTGCTCTTGCAAGAAGAAAGCGTTCCTTGGCTTAGGTTCATGGACTGTAAGTAGTTCTTTTCAGACCAAGGTAAAGGGTAATTAATCCTCTCTAGTTTATCTAAAAAAAGGCAAAAAGAAAGACTTTAGTAAGAAGTAGTTACAAAGAAAGACAAAGAAATACAGTGTTCGGTTGAAACAGGTCTTTGTTTAGAAGCTTCAGGATTTCTCATGAACTTGAAGAGCACATCCAACCCCTCTGCAGAGCTTTGGTTGAGAGCTTAGCTTAATAACATGAATCACCAGGGTATTGCGCAGTGGTAGGTGGCTCCGAGTCTGATAAACATGTATTACTTGTCCTTTAGATGTGGCTTATGGAGCAACATCTTGCTTTCCTTTCAGTGTAATAAAAGGAAGGTATCAAAGCATTCTTCTGGGGATTCTCCCTGGCTGCCAGACTAATTAACCAGAGTGGAACTCTTTGTAACATGGCTTTAGACTTTACTGATTGTATTTATCAAGGAAGATCAGCAAAGAGTTGTCTGTAGTTGTATTTTTGGCTTTTTATTTACTGAATTAAGTACGATTGGGATGAGATGTGTTCTGGTTTGGGTGGTCTGCCTCTTTCCATATGCAGGGATGTAAATTCTCTCACCGCTCTGGTACTCCCCTGGTAATCCACTGTTCATTTTCACTAGTCTTGCTAAATACTATTCCATACAGCTTAAAAGCAAATAGTTACGTGAATGTGAGTTCAGAAATACGAGTCAATTCTTAAGAACAGAGAAGGAGTGTGGGAGACATGGTCGCAGCAGGAAAAGAATTGAAGATTGACCAGCCAGGAGTGTTTCTCACTGAAAGAGCTGGGCAACCATGTCATGTGTCAGAACCTTGCTGCTTCTGAGATCAAAAGAAATAATCATGTATGAGTAGGTTTTTATGAGGAGGACCATAGTTTATGGAAAAGTCTCGAAAATACCATATTTTATTAAAAACTTGTCATTCCACAGGTCTAATAGATGCTGTTATCCTCAACCTACTGAGACATACGGACCGTACAGTGCCGCAGTAATTCTCTTTTTTGATGTAACGGGCAACGTGAGTAAACAGCCACTGTGAACCATCATGGCTGTAACATGTGGAGCAGATTGTGTGATAGCTTTACTGAATCGGCTGGGATGAATGCAGAGTTACAACATAAACATATCAACAAACGCACTGAGAAAATTCAGTGTGACGTATATTTGCAGAAATTTCAGTTTGCTCACAAACTTTTTTTTGGGAGAAGAAGAGAACTGACCGTCATGTAATTTATATCCTACCCCGGTCGTTTACAATCTAGTAAGGAACTCGCCCCAACAAACCACGAGGCCTGAAAATTTTCCTTCTAGTTAAGTCTCTCCTAAAAGGAGATACGCCATTCATACCATCTTGTCATCAGCCATATACATACATATATATAAAAACCTATTTCTTGGAGAGGTGATCTCTGCTGAAACGTTAATTAATTAGATGTTGATGCTCTTCAATATTAANTTCATACCATCTTGTCATCAGCCATATACATACATACATATATAAACCTATTTCTTGGAGAGGTGATCTCTGCTGAAATGTTAATTAATTAGATGTTGATGCTCTTCAATATTAAGAGGCTAAAGTTCAACTACAAAAAAAAAGAATTATCTCATTATCAGTATAAGTAACTATATGTTTTTTAATGCTGTGTCCCAAAGATAACTGGGGATAACTAAAATTTTTCTTTTACTTTTCTTCTTCTCAACTTAACCGCACACAAGAAAAGCAGGTTCTTAAGTTTAGGAAGAATGTAAGTGCTCATTGTTGTCATGAATTTAAATTCTTGTAGACATGAATTTAAACCCAGAAATGCTGCTGAAGAAACTCTTAATGAATTAAACACATTCATTTCACTTTACCAGATTATTAAAACGCTTAAATATTATTAGCTAGATAGCCTAAGAGCAGCAGGCTTCTGTATGGAAATGTGTGCAGTGTAAGGCTTGCAAGAAGTCCCAGTAGATGGAGGAAGCTTAGTCATTCTTTCAGCTTATTCCTCATTCCTTTCTGAGCTCTCAGTGTAGCAGTCTGGATTTTTCGTGAAATTAATTGCTTTAATTATAGCAAATGGCTTGAATGGCTTCTGCGTGAAGAAAGAATTAAAACTCTGGGACGGTTTAGTGTGGTGAGGGGACATTAAGAGGGCACACGATGGAGGTATACAAATAATGGATTGCATATACAGAAAGTAAATCTGGCACTTTCCCTTATCCTTTCTTATAATACAAGAACCAGGGGACTTATAATGAAACCGAAAGGCAGCAAAATTAAAACCATTAAAGAAAATAAGTATTTACACAAATGCATAATTAACCTGTGGAATTAATTCCCACAAGAGTTCAGTGAAGCCAAGAGCTTAGTGGGTTCAGAAAAGGATTAGACATTTATATGGATAATGGAAACAGCTGTGGTTGTATTGGATGGCGCGAGAAGTGTAAAGGGAATGGGGGACCGGAGCTCCTGCTGAAGCCAGCGGCAGGGAGATGAAGTGTGTAAACCCTCAGGCAGACAGCACCGGCAGGCCACAGCTGTCACGGGGAGGAAGAAAATGGCCGAGGTAGGGAGTAACCCTTCAATAACTGCTCGTTTTGCTTAGGTAAACGTGACTGTTTCGTTTCCCTTTGAAGGAGATTACACTGTGGTGTGAAAATGGCATTCAGTTGTCAACTGGTTTCGCCCCAACTGAGCCAAAGAATAGAGGTTTCAACATCAGGGGAGACCTAATTCAGAGCAAAGTGATTGTTGCTGTCGTATGAAATTGTTGTCACAGCATTCCTGAAGAAATGCAGAATAAATAAATATAACGAATCTTTGAGAACCAGACTAGTTTTCCAAGTCAGATGAGATGTGGTGTGATGGGAGCTGTATGGTGGCAGTATTGCTGGTACAGAGTCACTCTGTGTGCTGTTTTGCCCATCCACTGTTGGAGTGTATTGAATTTTTCTGAGGAGCTAATATTTTAAATCCTGTAATAACGTAATTTCTACAGACATAAGTTGTCCACAGTTCGTTGAGTTCCTAAAATAATCCATGTTAGCTTTTCTCGTCAGGGATCTTTGCCAATATTCTGGAGACCAAGGCAATTTGATGGCCTACATGACATTATTATTAAGCCTATTTTCCCCTTTGCTAATAATAATATTATTCAAACTAGGTTCTCGAAAGCTCTCTGTCCAGTGCACGCAGGGACTTGCTCACTACAAACACAGATGTTGTGGAAATGTAGCAGACATATGGTAGGTTGGAGGTGGATTTCCATTCCTGTTTCGTTCATTAACCTTCTCAGGATCCCTGCCAAAAGGAGCCCAAGGTGTTTCGATCCCTCTGTTGGCAGTCTTGATTTAACCCACTTGTGTGAGAAGACTTTCTTGGGTGATTATCATTAGTTTGAATCAAAGCAGGAATTCCCCCTCAGCACTGCTAGGCATCGCAAAAGGCTTCTCATTCATGCTCAATTGGTTTTGCAGCAGTCATCTTAAATGTTTCCCTGATGGTTTATCTATGACCTGTTTCCCTCTAGACGACTCTTGAAAGCTCTGAAACACAACGGGTGCTATCCAAGGTAGGTCAGTAACTTCTTTTTCCCCCCAGCCGGGTGTCTAAACCGTAATTTGTGTTACTCCTTGAGTAACCCAAAGTCTGAAGCCTGTCAGCATTTGCAAAGCAAGTGTTTTAACTTTGAGTAACAGGTAGCTTGTGTGTTGGAAATTAAAAGAAAAATCTGACTCAGCTTTACTGTAGATTTTTAAGATTCTGTTTTTAACCAGTATTTGTATTTATGGTTCGAATTGTTAAGGTAGTTAGAAATAAGATCCACTGAGTGCTAGGATGTAGAAGCCTTCCCTGAGCTTGAAATGTCAGGATTGTAGAGAAGATAAAGAAAACTTTATCTGGTTTCACTTAGAAAAGTAAGTGAGAACTCCTTCTAGATATCTTGTGCTTCATCCCTGCAGCCTGTAGCATTCGAATCGCCGCTGTGAGGACCCTTTCCACCGCAGACCTCGCTCCGTGCTCGCTGGCCCAGGGTTGCCCGCTTGCTCTCTGGCACGGTGTTGGTCACCGTCCTCTCTGGGCACAGTCGTCTGCCGGCTTTGTAGTCTGTGTTGCAGAAGCTCGCTTCTACGTCTGGAAGGAGGCGCCTTTAAACTCTAAGGCGTTCTCGCTTACAGCTGCTGAAAACACACCGGTAACACCTCATTATAAGTTATATTTATACACAGACTGACATTGCGTGAGGGAGCGTGCACAGCCGAGTCCTCCTTTGGAGCTCCGTCTTCTTTAAACTCATCTTTAATGTGTTCTTTGTTTGAGAGCACCTTTTGTAATTTACTTGAAGGTGAATTATGAAAGAATCCCGATCTAAATGAGTCGCTGTCCCGCTAGAAAGAATGCGACTGATATAAAATATTCTTACGTAGCTTGCAGATCTGAAAGTAAAATTACTTTACTTTTACTTTAATGCTGTTTCTTCCTTTATATTCTGATGACGCATTTAGTGAAGCGTTACAGTGCCAATTTTTTTCTTCTTCCCAACACTAACAGGTGTTTCTTGGATTTGCCTCATCTGTTACGACTCACTGTTGAGTCCAGCTGGAAGTTTTCCATTCAATGGTCAGGCAGTGCCCTGCACACTGGCATTCTGCACCTGGTCCCCCCATACCCAGTCCATCCCCAACATCATACTTGAGTCTGGCTGGTCGCTGCTTGACAGCTGGTTCGTCAGATCCACATCGTTGTCTGCGCAGGGTGGATTTATGGTACAGGGAGCCCAGGGCACCTGTGTCACATTATGTAAATGCAACTGCTTCTGCCTGAAGATGTTATTTGCTGTGGGAATGTGATTAAAAGCAGGTACTAGTCCTGAATTGTTGCCTTTCTAGAAAGATCAACGCTTGAAAACAGTAACATCAACAATTATCCTTAGGCGAGAGTTTGTTTTTTGCAGTGCAGTGAAAGCTTATTTTAGTAAGGTTATAGTGTCCAAGCTCTCATCTTTTTAAACTGAAGTGCTCTGCCAGAATGACATGAATGAGTGGATTGTTTGAAATACAACACACGTACAAGTTCTGATCAGTCTTTACTTTGGCAGGCAGTGTTTACACACATTTAAAATCGTATGGAGCAAAACTGTCCCCGTTTGGTAGGAACAGCCAAACGGCGTTTGACAAATACTAGTTTGGTTTGCTCCGATTGTAGTGCAACATTTTATTTGCAGGATGCTGAGACATAATTAAAAACTATTTTTGACACATTAAAATCTCATGGAAAACATCAGTCTCCTTTAGTTGTGATCTGATAAACCAAGAACCCAGTGTAATCAGCCCCATTTTAATCTGATTCTATAGGAGCTGTCATTGCTGTAATACTGAGTAAAGAAGGATGAAAAAAAAATCCGAATCCATTTTCTATTCTGATCTGTTTGGTTGTGTGATAATTTTTTTAATATTTAAGTTGTCTATAGGAAATGTAAGAAAACCCGTTGTTCAGAATTGCCACTGTTATGTTTTCTATTAACTCTAAAAAGAGGGAGTAATATATCAATTTACATTCGTCTTGTTGAACTGATACCGTGACAAAAATATAATTCTGGTTTTGCTGTTGCTCATCATTTAACAATTCAGGTCTATTTAGTAAAGCAGTTAACACCTTGACTTTGTCTTCCATACCGTTTTAAGGACTGCACAGGCAAGGTCTTGACCAAATACCTCTTTTTCAAAGAGAAAAGTTAGCAGTAGTTCTGTAATTTCTAAAACTTTAAAGGGTTCAGAAAACCAAGTCCACATCCTTTGGATGGGTTGTGTTTTGAGGAGGCTCAAAACTAAAAAAAAGTTCTCGCATCCTGCGTCTTTTAAGTAGAGTAATGGGAAGACCAGACAGACTCGAAAGAAGCCTAGTTGTCAATTGAACAAATCATTTCCGTGCTCTTAGAGAGCCAGTCTGAATTAGGCTTGAAAACCATTGCTATGCTCCCCGAAATTCATCAAGCAGTAGAAAAGTTTAAACAAGGTGAAAGAACTGGTGTAGCATATATGTTTGCTACCAGTCCCACGGACAACATAATTACTACTTCCATCATTTTGATTTTTAAGTGACCCCTGTTTTTCATTAGTTAATGTACCGCTGAGCCTGCAGCCCCGTATGCTCCCTGGCACTGGGAGCGAAGGCGGTGGGGTCGGTCTCGGGGGTGCAGCGCTGCTGCGCGGCAGTCGCCGTGGCTAGTTACGGGCGCTTTGCAAGTTTCTTTGCAAAATAAAATCAAGGTTAATTAGAACCAGGAATATTTCGCTGTAGGCGTAGCACTCTTGGAATGTGCTGATTCAGATGAGAACACTGACAGACTTACTGCTATGGCTAATTATATATACGTTAATTATTATATAATTCAGTTCAGTATAAACAAGACCTTCTTGGTATAATGACTCTCTACCATTCGTGATTAATATTTCATTAGGCATGAAGCCATGAAAGCACTTAAGCAGGTGCTCAATTTTAGCCACTTTAGTCAATTATACTCAGAATTAGGCATATGTTCCTGTGCTTTGCTTGAGTGGACCGCTATTCCCCAAAGCCTAGCTGACCTTTAGGTGTGTCATTTGTATCGGTGAATATTTTTTCTGGTTCTTTTCACTAAGGATTAAAAATAAGAAATTCTCTTATTTCACCCACAAATTAAATGTTGTCGTGATTTCTAGGGGGAGGTCGAATCTTTTTTTACACTATGTCATAGGATTGAAAGGGTGTTTTTCCTAAAAACCTTGATTCTCCTGTATCCTTTAACTGTCCAGGTGGCAAGCATATTAATACGTTATGCATTACCGGTCTGTAGAGAGACAAGCCTACGAGTTGGGTGTGCCTGTGACGGAGGGTAAAGTTTCCTAAATCTTTTTTTCCTCGTAGCAAATATATTAAAGCAGTGATGTACTTTTTCCATAATCCAGCAGACAAATCCCACCCATTATCTTCTTCATGTGCTGGCTTTTGCATCGCCAGCAGGTTTTTACACCTATTTTAAGGACTTACTTTTGATTTGCCAGTATCGCAAAAGATACCAGAAATAGGCAATTAAAAATTATAGGCTAAAAACGCGAGCCTAAAGTCCTTGGTCAGTTTAATATATATTTTTCAACCCTTTGGTGGGTCCTGCTTCTGCATTTGCAGAAGCAACCCCGTTGCAGAAACGCACTGGAGCAGCGCAGGTCTCTAATTACCTGTCTCGTAGCACAATGCTTTGCAGTGTGATGCTTTAGCTAGGGCTACATAAACTGGCTTCATGACCTGAAGCAGTACAGCGGTGCTGGTAGAGATGGTAAATTTGGGAATGGCAGAGCTCAAAAATACCAATTATCCGACAACAAGGTAAAGTGGCGTATACGTGGTAGAAAAACCTGAATGGGTTAACAGATACCATAGAGCGCAAAGCACCTTCTGTAAAACAAAGCGTAAGACCCATCATGATTGTGAATTTTACTTTTTTTTTCCTGGAGAGCTCTGCCCTGGTGCCCACACAGTGCCAGCTCTGACATCTGCTCGGTGAGTGACAGTGCTCCTCTGGCCAGCATGACCAGGGTGTCCACAAACTGGAGTCATTCCCCTCCTATCCGCTGACTTTTGTAATGAATAGAAAAATAGGATGATTAGGGTGTCTTTGTAGAGGGAAAAATGGAAATGTTGCAGTGTTGAGGGTAAGAAGGTATTGTCGGCGTTGAAGCGTTGGCCTGAGGTCTCCCAAACGCACAACCAGCCCTTGCAGGATGTTGGCTGGAGCACAGAAACGGAGGTCAGGGTGTGCAGCTTTGCTGCGCGATGAGCAGGGCTGGGACTGACTACCTTCCTCCTTGGAGGTGGCTCCTAGGGGCAGGGGAAAACAGCGGTGAGACTTCCGTGAGCTTAAATTAACAGTGAAATAATATTTACACTCCGATGAGCTGAATTCAGAACCTGCCAGAGTTTGTTCTGTGCTGTGATGTTTATCTGAACGGTGTTTTCCTTTACTTCTGTTTATGATAAAATTCAACAAATGTACAAAGACAACTTGGATTGCTTTTTGGGATAGAAGTCCTGGCTTAAGTTGTTAGCCAGTCGCTGACCAGCTCTCATGGCAGCAGCACTGAGACGCTCGGCAGAGCTTTCGGAGGGGGACTAAAGCAGAGTCTGCTACACTTCGAAAAGCACCTAACTAGTTTTGAAAACCGCTTTTTCTAATAGTCATTTATTTTTCTATGCCTGGTGTTGCTTGCGTCTAAAAGCTGTTTTCCCCAACATGGAGAAATTACCCTACAAAATTTTAGTATTGGCGGCAGGTTTTCAGCTCTTTATGGATGTTGCTGCTGGGAGGCCTGTGGTGTGCCGGTGGAGTGGGGTCTGTACCGTAGGGCAGGGAGTGGGGAAGGGTTGAGATGTCTCCTTATCGTAGCCGGAGAAACATCGAGTTACGAGACAATTTACAAAATAAAAAAAAAGTCTTTCTTACACTTGTTTATGATTACATTCAGTTAAGTTTCTTTGTTATTTTTCTCCTAGCAGTTGAATAATTTCAAAAGCCTGTATTCTCATTACTGCTCTGATTTTGTCTGCTTTGTGCTTTGAAAATTACGGTGTCGCCGCGTCTCAGTTTCCCTGCTTTTCTCTCCTCTTTCCAGAACATTCTGTTAAGGGCTCGTCCTCCATTTGTACTTCCATGCTCTGTGGTCCTGCTCCGTGTCTGTGGTTACAAAAGAAGGAACTGTGCCTTTCGAGAGATGGTCATTAAGTATATGGACAGTCAGATCAATTTTGAAAAGGAGTGAGGTCTAGGGAAAGAGCATAATTGATTTGTAATTGAATTGCAGGGTGAAAAGTGAAACAAAGAGACACGGATCAGGTTGCAAATGGACAATTTGTCCGTGAAACGATTTCACTGTGGCAACAGATGCAGAGAGTACTGGATGGTTCGGGATGCATTTGCTGCGGCATTAATGTTTTCAGACCTTTATGGTAGGAGAGGATGGCTCTAGGAAGATAGCTTTTGAAAAAGAGGTTTACTAGTTTTATTTGCAAGTAGCAAAAGAGGTAGAGCATTTCAGGTGAATCTGAAAGGGTTACTGGTTTTCATCCGCTGGAGAAGGCGAAGGGATTTGTCTAGCATTGGCGTCATTTGTAGGATGTCCAAACCTGAGATTCCCCATCATATCCTGAGGGCTTTGTATTCTGAAATGGAAGCTCAAAATGCTCCTTGCTCGACATGGAAAATGTTCGGCATTTACATCAACTGTAAATATTGGAGAAATATCAATCACAGTTTTCGAAAGTGTCAGTCTACTGGAAGATTATATCCATGGTAGACAGGATTCTGTAACTTTATCAGGCCGTTGTTGAAATGCATATTTGCCATCGTGAGTTAAAAGATGGTGGTTCAAGAGAAGAAAAAGAAAGTAGGAATATAAGATGGCATGTAGAGAGTAGCCAGAGGGGCAGATAGTTTGACCTGGATTAGGTGCGTTATTTTGATTTTTTTTTCTCCTGTCACTAAATTATAGAAAAGGTGTATGGTTTAATTTACTACAAATTTCCGCATTATATTTGGATTACGTGAGAGATCACGTATTCGCAAAGTTTATATTTCTGCACGTGAGACTCAATGAAGCATTAATGTCTGAGCGGACCACAGTAGGTAACAACAAAAAAGCTTAGCAAATGTGTGGTGTTTTTGTATCGTTTTATTTTGTTGTTCTTGTATTATTTGTATTATGAGAATGGGGAGTTACAAGAACTATTTTTGAAACTCGTGTTCAAAATGTGAATTGCTCTTTTCCTCATCTACATATGCCAAATGTACCCCTATAGAAAAGATACACCAACAGAATCCGTGCATCTGAGCAGTCACAAAATTCCTCTGGATTCTAGCTCACCTTCAAAAGTGCTTAAGAAATCCTTTTCCTGATAAAATCAACTCAGAATGCCATGGAAATTAATGGAAAAAAAAAAGAAAATAGATGATTAGCAAGAATAAGCACAGAATTCGCACTTGCCACACTGTAAGGCAGAATTTTGTGCTGGCTCCAGCAGATCGCAGCTGCCCGTTCTTAGCGAGGACATCGATCCCTTGATATTCCGGTCTCAGGAGCTATCTCTCTGTCTTCCTTTTTCATCTGAGAACAAAGTAATGTGTTCTTCAACTTTGACCAGTGAGATTGGCAGTATACAGGAGGACTAATCTTATCTGTCCAAGAACCATTAATACAAACAAAAATATGCTCTAAATGAGACATTTATACAAATCAATATACATTAAAATGTATGGTGTGCCAAGGCAAGCCAAGCAGAACTTGTTCTTCAGTGTTCATTAAAAATAAAAGATTAAAAATTTATCTCTTCCTTCCTAATGCAGAAAGGTATGGGGAAGGGAATGTGACTCGAAATTTTAATGTAACAGCGCTTGAATTATGTTATCTATACAAAATAGGATTTTCAAACTGAAGAAAATGGCTAATACATTAAAAAAAACCCCAACAAGCAAACAGAAGCGTTCATGGTCTGTCTTATTACCCTATAATGGGCTTTTTAGAGTGAGACAGAGAAGCAGTGGTTGGGAAGAATGAGGCCTTTCGGCACTGGACATGCTGAACCGAGGTCCGTGTCCCCACAGCAGTGTTTCTCTTTTCATCGGTGCATCTGTAACGTGCTCGTTGCCGTGCCTCGGATTCAGTCGGTTTAAATGTCAAGGAAAAGCCTAGGCATAAATATGGAAGCTGTATTTTGATGGGAAGAGGAAAATAAAAGAAATTGAGAAGATGATCAGGGGCGTACTGGTATCTCGCATCTGCTCAGCTGGAAGGTAGATAGCCTCAGTAGAATGAGGTGTTTGAGTGGTCTACAGCAGCAAAGGGGCCAGGAAGCTTCGATTCGCGCCAAGCGCCAGCAGTTTGCGTTGTGCTCTTCCTTGAGATGCGATAAGAGAAGAGGGATGGTGGGAAGCTTGGCGAGTTCACTGTCACCGATTTGATACCACCTGCGTTTCAGGTACATGGGCTGACAAAGTTCCTGCATTTGATATTAGAGAACTTTTGACAGACCAAAATTTTAGCACCCAAGAAAATACTGCGATCGGTGCCTTGCAGCAAGCTAACGTTGCCTTTGTCCTTTCCCCTCGTTGTACGCTCCTGTTGCAGACTTACTAAATATATTACTGCCACCAATTGCGTTTCATCCTGTAAAGTGCCATTTGCAATAGAACAGCAACAAAACTAATCAGAGCTTGAGTAAGGTGCTGAGCCTAACCCATAACCTCGGGCAGTTTGCACCACGGTGCATCAGAGCAGCTGACGACGTCGGCAAGATGGAGGCCGCGTGTGGTTGAAGCTTTCATTAATAAACCTGAAGCGTTAAGTAGGAATAAAAGCATGCTGCTGATTTCCATTCCCACCTCCGTGCTACTTGGGTGATTTGGGTTTTGTGTGGTTTTTTTTCTTTTTTGCTTTCTCCTTGACAGCTATCTGAATTATTTCTGCCTGTGCCGTGTCATTACGGGCGCTCTCATTGCTTACTGTGCGTCAGCCAGCATCCCTGGGCAAAGTGCAACGCCGCAAACACAAATGAATCCTTCTGTGGGCCCTGGAAGGAGCAGAAGAGGACTGCAACCCTTTTCTTTATTTATACCAAATTTTTAGCTGTGTCACCTCTCTGAGATGTGACCAGCTAAAGCACTTTACGGTTGTTCTCACTTTTTTACCAGAGCGATTGCCCGTGAACATAAACGGCGTGGAGCGGGGCTTTCGTATCAATGTTCGAGGACCTTTTGTGTCAGAAAACAAGCTGCTCGTCTTACCCCTGCGTCTATCCCATTGTTTGTTGTCTCAGATGCGCTTTTTTCTTCTTTCCCAGTTCTTAGGACTTGCAGCAGTTTGCAGGAATTTCAGGGTGAGCGTGAAGAATACCGTGTAAAATGCTTTGTAGCCCTAAGAGAAAACCGCTCTCCAACTAGTTTATTTTCTGTAGAGATTTAAGCAGTGCAAAGAAGCAATAGTGGCAAATCGGGACAAATCTTCAGTAACCCTTAGTATTATAACTGATTACAATCCTCAGTAACTCATTGTAACTTCCTCAGAAGAAAGTTACAACCCCGCTGGCAGAATGCAAGGGCATGTGTTAGGAGGAGCAAGGAGGTTTCCCCGGGGTTTTCAGGCAGAGAAGCAAACCCACTTTCGCCAGTACATTGAGAGCATTTACAGCTCGATCGGCTCTTTAGGTTCATCTCCTAGGAGCTTGATCTGCGTTCTTTTGGAGTGGAAACAAAGCATCCTGGGTATACCCACTGAAGTATACTCAGTCCTTGCTAGTCCTGCCTGGTTAGTAAACAAAATCCTGATCTTTTAAGGAGTTTCACAAGCAGAGGCGGCTTACGAAGTTTCCTCTTCCAATTGCACAAAGCGGGTTTTTTTTCCTGTTTGGGATGCTTGTTGTTTTCTTCTCACCGGTTTCTCTACACCGTGCTCTTACTGCACCCTCTGTTGCAGTTAGGAATGCTGGTTCCTTCCAGCGCCGTGGGAAACCAGACTGCAGCCCGTCTACCAGAGGAGCGGATTGCCCGAGAGACTGGGTGAGGAATCTGGTTGATGAATGCTGTAGTTACTCAAGCAGTTACCCTAGTATTAATTTCATTCCCAGATCACAGGGAGAATCCATCCTTGGATGAATATCAGAGTACTCCCACAGAACCTTCCTTTCCAGCTCTCTCTTGCCACGAATTGAGAACGCCAAAGAGCTTAGCGTATATTTTTAATGTATATTTATATATATATTTTTATTTATTTATTTATATGTTATCATATAGCTGGGTGCAGGTTTGGATTTCCTCTACCTATCCATTTGCTTTCCCTGTTTCTTAATTTTAAATGCATTATTAGACATAGGCTTTAACAACCCTAAACCTAAGGAAACTAGAAAAGGAAAAAAATGTTCCAGCCATATTTTGCATACAAATGGACAAAAGCATTAGTACATCCCTTCTTTTATGTGCTGGATCATTTTTTCAAGGTTTTTTCACTGTCAGCAGCTAAGGCATCCATTTTTTTCCAGCAAAAGGAAAGCTTGCACTGTCACAGTTCTCTTTATCCTCTAAAAGTCCTAACGAAAAGCTAAGCTAGTCTGGCTCTTAACAGGATGCAGAACTGAGCTCAGCTTGTAAGAGAAACTGATAGCAAATTTCTGTTCTGAGGCAAGCAGCTGTGGTGTGCTGCCCGAAATGTTGCGTTTTAAATGTGCAATTAATACTTAGAACACTGGAGTAATCTTAGCTCCTCATCACTGGAGGCTAAGTAAAATTGCATCTTCCTTTCTGGCGTGCTTTGGGCAAGTGGAGTAGAATCTTTGACCAAAATAATGTCTTTCCTCAAGGTCATTTAGCCGCCACCTGAATGCTTTGAGAAATCCCAAGGGCGCAGTGAACATCTTCGTACTTTCAAAGATTCTTGTTCCCAGTGGAACAGGGTAGTTCAGGCTTTATACCTCACGCGCTGGATCAGCACACTTGTCCTTCTAATTCATTTTAGGGGTAAACATACCGTGCGTGGGTGTAACTGCTGTATCACAAATTGCTTTACGAAGAACCCCCAAAACTCGGTAGTTCTTTCCTCCGTGTGCTTTCTGTGCTATCAGAAACCAACCACATGATTAAACAGTGCCGTGTAATACAACGTGTTCCTCTTGTTTTGATTATTCTGTCTGTCATTTTGATGGCAATAAGAGATCGATTGTGTGATGAACACAAACCTTGGTGTATTCCGTAGCGTGGTGAGCAGGCTTACGCTGTCAGTAACAGCACTTGTACGCACCAGCTTTCGTGTCAGGTGGGGACGCCTTCCTCTGCTGGGTTCTCTCTGCCACGGCCCCGTGCCTCGGGTCCGCAGCGCTCTCCAGCCCTGTTGCCCTCCTGGTGGAGGTGAGCACCTGGGGCAGAGCTGGCAGAGACAGCCACAGGGTTGCTGAGCGCTTTGGAAGTTCAACCCCTTCCAGGAATTTTTAGATAACTCTCAGGAACTCGGATGAGCCTTTCATTTATTGAAACCAGCAAAACGATTGTTTCTTCTTCTCCTGTTGATTTCCACAGAAGGAAAGGTCAGTGAATGTAAACGTTACTAAATGCGATAGAAATTACTCCAGTTTCTTTGAAATCCAAAGAGATTCAGACTATCGGCATCTTTTAAGAGTTACAGAAGATGGATTTTGAGCAGTTGAGATGTGAAGAGTCTGATATGTTTTTCTTCAGATTCAGTAAGAAGTGTTTGCTGGGGACTGCAGCGAAAGGTGGCGTGCAGGAAAATGGACTTTCTCTTGGAAGTTTAGTTCTGAGAGAGGCAGGTAGGCAAGATTACCTATGGGGTAAAAAATGAAATTCAAGTTATTTGCTTGAGATTTGGAAATTTGCTTTAAATACGCCAATCGGGACAAAATTAATAACCGTTTATATCTGTATTGGCAGAGTTCTACCGTATGCATGTGGGGAAAAATGAAATTTCAACATTAAACCGTTCAGGTGAAGTAACAGCAATTTTAAGCGTTGACACAAAACAGTTGCTCCAAAATCTGAAAAGGATTTTTGGAAGAGGGTGACAGAACCCTGAGATCGAGACGTTTTACCTCAGTTCCTTTAGAGAGGCTCGAGGGCAAAAAGAACGGGTAACTTCGTGTATCTTTTGCATACAGATAATTTCACATTCCGCATACAGTTGAGATATTGCAATGTGAAGGAGGGAATTGAAAACATGGCACTTACAGAAAGATACGGTTTTTCCTTGAAGTAAAATGTTCTACATCATCCTAAGCCCTGCGGTGGAAAAGCCTAACACACATTGCCGAAAGCGTAAGTAGAAAAGACATTAAGCTGATAAAGAGACTGTATTAAATGTCAGTAAGGAAACTCGTAACACTTACTGCATATGAAAAAGAAAAAGAAGTGCTCTCTATTACCAGTTAAAAAATAGGAAAAGTTGCTATTAATGAGAGAGACTTTATTATTACTAGATAATAAAAATAAGTTAGAACTGTTAAGGTGTAAATTTCATTGTAGGTGCATTGGTATTTGCTGTAAGTGGTAATTTATGACTCTATTATGCAATACAGCGTGATGGCCCACTTGTAGAGTGTTTCCTGTCAGATTTTGCATTTACTGTCCATTTTGGTGCTCGGTCTAGTTGGTTTAAAATACAGCTTAAGTTAATTAACTATTTCAGCTTTAAGATTATCTCTAAGAGGCAAAAAGTTACATTTTGGTGTTAATCAGAGTGTAGTTAGAGGTTTTTAATTTGATTTTTTTTTTGTTATTGGAGATTCAAGACTAGTAGAGTGCCCAGTAGTGCAGAGCGTTACCACGTTTTTCATTGAGTTCAATCTAGTGATTATCTACGATTCATACCGAAGGCTAAATACATAACAAATGATCTGACTGTACTAGGCTTATAATTGAAAACCAGTCCCCAGACAAACACTGTTATTTACAGTTTAAAATAAAAGCTTGTGTTCAATAACATTATTCTGCTATTTTCCTGCACTATAATTTCTCCGGAAAGATTTTTGTGCTCCGTGATTCCACGGTGTTCATCCTCCTGCTTAGATTTTTTTTTTTCTCTAGATTGCTGTTAACGATACCGCGTCTGTTCTGATATTTTGAGTAAATGGAAAAGGTATCTCTGAATCCTGTGGTAAGAGGAATGCGTTTGAGACCTGAGTTTCTTTCCCGATACAAAGACTAGTTCTAAATCTATCGCATTTATAATGGTGGGTAATGATATTTTAGTATTACCCAAAACTAACGTCAGTGACCACACGCCTCTGAAAAATACCCTTGCAGGGGCTGCACTGATGCCATTGCCCCGGGCTGAGCAGTGCTGCCGGTATTGCCCAGGGTTCACCCTCCCAATTGAAAATACGAGTGTTATGACCTGGGTCCAAGCTTTGGTTGCAGCATGTTGGTTTGGGTTGGAGCAGCTGTTTGGGAATCGGCGATTCGCTTCGTGACCGCGGGGCAGATCCTGCTGCTTCTCTCTGCGCGCCCTGTTACAGCAAAGCATCTCTGTGGAATTTCTTTCTGTGGAGAGCGATGCTTTGATTACCTCCTATGATTTCCCACAGTTTGAAACACAGCTTACTGTAATCTTCATTTAACAGCCTCTTCAAGACCAGTCAGATTTCCAGCTAAGCAGCTCTTAGAAACCTCAGCGAACGCTTTTTGTCTCAGAGTGAAGCAAAAGATTTTGCCGCCCTTGATTCTGAGATAAACGGATCAGATACTACTTTTTATGAGAGGTTTCCCAGGTTTTTCACTCGAAATCTTACCACCAAAGGTGATGCATTAGCCTATGTATTTTGTATTGCTCTGTGTTATCTGGTCGACACATTCTCTTGTTTCTTTCTGGTTTTGTTTAATTGTGATTGCACGTATCTTGGCGCCTGTTGATTACCTGCTGTGATTTCTTTTAATCTAATCACAGAAAGATTTGATGGTTTCCAGGAGCACTGCTGCTCTTGAGGAATATCTAAAAAAAATGAAGTTGCTTGTGTATTTGAATGCATATTTACCACTTCTGACCCCATTATTTTACTGAATAATGGTCCAGGCTTGCAGAGACTTTAGAGCGTGTTAAGTTGCAAACCGCCAGTAGTTTGTGGGCGCTCTGTTTGTTTGCGGTGTTGAGACAGAAAATGCCTAAATACATGAAATAATCTGTAGGACAGAAGAAATTTTCCTTCTCTGTTTCCTCTCTGAAAGCATACTGGGGTGAAACTAGGTCTTTAATTCTTAGCCTGAAGATGAGACTAAAGGATTAGTCTTTACTTCATTTTGGACTGGGAAACTTGGTTTTTCGAAAGTGTTCAGAAGATACAAATTTCCTGCTGCACGATAGCAGAGGTTGACGTGTTCCCCGTCTCGCGCGAGCTCGCTTTCTGCCTCAGACTTGTGAGCAGCCTTCGAGAAAGCTTTTTTTTCCTTTTTAGTTTATCCCCCAACGTTCAACATAGAGATGGATGAGGTTGTATAGATACCTTAGGAACCAACTCGGAGCTCTGTCAATATTTTGAGACTTCAGAGGTTCAATTTCTGCTGCTGGGCTTCTTTTGCCCACCCCTTTGCATGTCGCTGTGACCGGGGCTAACGTCAAAGCGCAGAAACACCGCGCAAGGCGCTCTCACGTGTCTGGCTTGGCATCTGTTCTAAAGCGGTTCGAGATAAAAAGTTGCCTTCTCTGGGTACAGAATCCTGTAAGCCCAGGTTATAAGTCCTATTTTTTATGAATGGAAAAACTCTAATACTCTGCAATTACATTCAAACAACTTCACAGGTGACAGTTCAGTTAGTACAGAGAGATTTTTTGCGTAACGTGTTCGTCGTTCTTGCAGCAGCTCCTTCTTCAGGAACACCTCGCAGCGTTCTTCGCCCCACGGCTGTGGCCGGTGGCTGCAGAAGTACAGCGCGGCCACAGCGTGTGGAAACTTATTTTCATATCCTTCTACCTATTTTCTAAATGCTGACCTTCATGCTCGCCTGAGAGCGCTACATTCACCTTTGGGAGGTGGCATGCGTGGGTCTTTATGAGAGTAAGACACCTCTGTAAGCACAGCTTGTTCTTCTGCCGGGAAAAGAAAGGAGAGCTGGATTTCTTCATCCTTCGGTGGAAGCCCAGCATAAAGACGGCGCTTTCCCTCAGGATGCGAGGAGAGGGACAGGGCTGTGAACGCGCCGAGGCTGGTAGGGAGTGGCAAATGGCGATACATCAGAAATAACGGCGTCGCTCCGCTACCGCGCGGCAAGGCTGAGCACAGCCAAAGGCACGGCGTCGCTGTGGGCAGCAGCTGCCCTGCCGAAGGGCACGCAGGCGGCGCTGCAAACCTCGTGGGTCGCTTCGAGTCCTTGGTTCTCTCTCGCAACTTTTTCCTGCATCAGACTTTCTCCAGCTTGGTTGAAGAGAGATCGGATTCGTGGTTTGTTCGGCTTTTTGTTTATAGAGGTTGAAGTACAGCTGTTTTTAAATGCGAGTTAAAGACAAAAGACGATGGTAAACTTATTTTAAAATGTGTACCAGGAACAAAATAAGAAAATACTCAAAACCATTTAGCAGCCAGCAACTTTTGGCAGCAGTATATACCTCCACCAGTGTGAATCACTGCAAACATAAAGAGAAACACGTTGAAACCAATACAGGCCGGATTCAGACAGTGACTCCATTTTGGCAGCTACTTTTTATTTTTATTTCCTTTTTCATTTTTTTTTCCTGAGGTTGCTGGCACCTTGCTAACGATAGACAACACCGATTTAAATTCTCCATCACAGAAATGCGATAGCCACTGTAAAGAAGACAGCGATTGTGTTCTGGCGGTGTATTTTACTTCGTCGCATTCCTTTGAAGTGATAGACTGAAAACCAGAAGAGTTGGACGTGGAATGGTGGGTACTGGGAGGCTCCGTGGAGCAGAGGTACCTGGATCCCGATTCTTAAAAATGACAGAACTTGGTGAACAGGTAAAACAAAGTTTGAGTTGAGGAAGCTGAACCGTGTCGGTGCATCATAATATCTGCTTTAATTTTGGAACCAGTGCAGTTATGTGGACTAATTTGATATCAATATATACGCATTATTTTAGAGCGAAGGATGAACCTGCTCCAGTTTTCTGTTGTTTACGTTGCAGTTAGACACCACCTGCACTTCCCCCGATACGCCAGCCACAAACTGTCACGTCGCAACGTTGATGGAAATCCTTGTAAAAGGAACGCTTTGTGGAATAGCATTCGCAATTCAGGGCGCTTTAGAAAGAGATTTTGCGTGCGTTTACATTTGAGTCATGCAAGGGGAGCACGGGTTGGGGTTGTTGCTCCCCGAGCGCTGCAGACTGGCCGGGTCGTTGAATTACACCGCAGCCCCTCCGCTGCCGTCCTGCCTGCTGACCACCAGTAGTTTTGTGTGGCCCATAAAAGCAATCTGGGCTTTAGGAAGGAGCATTTTTAGAATCAAATTTTGTCTTAGCGTAGTCTGTAATAAAGAGAAACAATTCCAAGGATTGTCCGTATGCCTGCGTGAGTGTTCACATTCAGGGTAGTCTAAACATTCGGGAGCTAATCCTTCCTTTTGACAAACAGAATTGGAACCTCAGAGGGGTATTGGCCTGGACAAATGCAGCATTTATTCACAAACTCTCTCTCAATTATCATTTCAGTTTTGTTCTCGTGAATTCTGCCTGCCTGCAGATAGAGCTTGCTCGTAATTCTGAGCCAGATTTTAGTTCGGTAGAAATCATAGTGGAGGTAGCCGTGATAGAGTCAAAGTTTTTTTGTTTGAGTAGAAAGCGTTAAGAGAGTTTCGCAGCCAAACCAAACCGTTGAACCATTTGTTTGCTGTTCTGTAGTCAGTTTTACACATTTCTTTTAGCACAGGCTGTTCATTTAAAAGGGGGAGGGAGGGAAAACTGGTCATTGAGTGAGTGCCTGTGGTTATCTGCTTCCCTTGAGCAGAAAAGTACCTTTATCTCCCCCTACGAAAGGCTGCCTACGAAGCCATCGGATACTCTGACAAAAGTTACCAAACCCTTTAGATTTGAGGTGAAGGTGCAGAGAAATCTGTGCTGTTAGGCTGGAAAGTTTGTGTTGATGTTGCTGTTCCTGTTGGCTGTATCTTCACGAAATATAAAATGTTTATATAATTTAGATATAAAGTGTTGCCTGAAATGAGAGTCCTCCGAGCTGCACTTTGTGGGTGTTTGAATGCTGTGGGGAGTCACCAGAAACCGGCTAATTTATTTGTGAATTCGTTGCTCAGTCCTGGCGACTCTCGGGAAAAAGTCTGTGGCGTACTGAGCTTCAACTTCTGAAAAGCGTTTAGCTGGGGGTCGCGTTTGAGATGTGAAGAGCAGTGAGTCGCCTCTGCGGTGAAGGTGATGTGCGTGCCCGCACCGTTAAATGAAGTAGGAGAAAGTGGTACTCACTTTTTTTTTTTTTTTCTTCCTTTATAGCTTTAGTCAAGCGGTCTAGATTTGGCCACTGATGAGGATTTGCACCTTGTATCCTCCACGTGAGCAAGCTGGGGATGTCCTGGATGGCGAGATGTCGGTGTGAGACACGTCAGGTCACCAAAGTAAGTGTGTGAGCTTTTGGGCTGCAATGCCTAGCTTTTAAGAGGAGGCGAGCATCTGGGGGCTACTTTTCAGTGGCCAGCGATTTTGCGTAAATGCCTGGACTGTGATGAATGTTTGAGACGCTTGGGGATTAATGGATCTGAGGAAGCGGGGGCAGCCAAAGACAACGAACAGCTCTGTTCAGCAGAACGATTTCTGGAATAAAGATCCCAAATGGAGCTTGGCTGGGTAGCTATTGCTTTGTTTTGCTTTTGAGGGGGAGGATTTTAATCCCTTGAAGCAAACTCAGTGGTTCATTTTTTAAGATACTTGCTAGACTCTGTCGATTTTTTTCACGCCTGTTCAGTAGCGCTTGTGTCACCCTTTGCTCTCGGGTCTTTTACCCATTTTTTTCTGGGCCAAAATTATGATTGAATGGGATTGGGAGTAGAGGTTAAGGCAAGGTTTACTCAATGCTGTTCTGCAAAAAGAAGCATAGTTATTTTTTAAAACTTCTGCCGTTCGTATTCCTATGCTAATTCCTTTTAGGTGCTTGAAAACGTATTCCGTGCTGTAACACGTCATACTTCTGATGGTACTTGAGCTTACTGTTGGTTTAGCTTTGACTCGTTGTAAAAATCTTCAGCATTTGCTGCTGTAGGTTTCCTGCTCAGCAGTTTGAGCATTGCAGAGAGAAAGTCAGCGGAAGCCTTGGCAGTTCTGTTAAAGGTTATCCTTTAGAGCACTGAACTGCAATGTGGTTAAAGGCTTTCAGCTTACCAGTAAACAGATGTATCGGTGCTTTCCGTCATTACATTTGAAATGTTTGAATGTCTCCAATCTCAATATCATCAACTTACCTGCTTGCACACATTAATATTATTTGCAGTAGTAATTGAGAGAGAGGCATAACGGGAATGTTTAACACTCACAGAAGTTTCCAAATGAAATTTGACGGTGGTGGTAAGAGAACTAAAGCTACATAATTTAGGGTGTTGGATTTCAGTTTTCATCTAGCAACTTGCTTTCGTGCTGAAATTCTTCTTTTTGGGCTAATTACAGCGTTGTTTACCTGTTTCTTGACAAAAGCTGTCCTCCACACAATCGAATTACTTTCTCCTGCTGCTTTGAATCTGTGTTAAGGGCAGTGTGGTCAGAACACGATGATGGCACAAGTAGACAGCGACAGAGAGCGTGGGGGTTTCGATGAGATGGCACTAACTGTGGCATAGGAACCCACGGGGCAAGCAGGAGCAATGCAAACGCCCGCTCCAGGTTCTTTCCAAGCGTGGTCTGCATAGCTTCCTCACATGCTAATCAGACTAAAAATTTAGGGCGTTGTTGTTCATTTTTAGCCCCTTTTGTCTTCACTGACCTGATAATATGGGACTGAGAAGTGACTTCTGGGGGAAAAAAAATCCAGGGTTATTGTGTAGTTGAAGAAAAATACGTGTAGAGTTTTGCCCGCTGCTATTCTTTGCCTCTCAACAGAGCAACAAAGTTTCATGAAATTGTATCTGCAACAATAATAAGCCTAAAAAAGGGTAATAAAAAGGCAAATAGAATACTTTCAGGTTTTGGCAGTCTGTTGTGAAAGCAGGTGGCTAGTCCTAAATCTAATTCCTGGGGTTTTATAGTGTAGCGGTAAAGAGGAAAGCAGACAGCATTGTTACCCACCGAGTTTGAATTAAATTCAGATTTGTTTCAGCAGGGTATTAATGGGGTTCCTGTAAGAGAGTCGCTGGCTTTGAGTTTGTTACTGGGCGGAAAATCATCTGGACAGGTTTTTTTTGGGTTTTTTTGGTTTTTTTTGTTTTTAAAGCTATGAGAATATGTTTGCAATCTGAATTTCTACAAATCAAATTAATTATGCCCATTAACCCATTTCCGTGTGAGATGTAGCATCAATTATCTTTTTTCTAAAGCCTGTTATAATTAAGCAGGATTTTCTTTTTCCTTGCTTCTCATGTACGTGTGGTTCACATGCATATGCTATAATGACGCATTACTAAATGAAAAAATTCAAGAAGCTCTACTGAGTTTACCTTCTGGAAAAATACCTGAAAAATATTCTGAAACATAAACCAAATCAGTTCCAGTTGTCCACTTCAGGTAAGCTGACAAAATGCTTTCTCGAAAGATTTTAAAGGCAGAATTTTGAGTCAAAATACCAATTCATGAAAAAAGGAGGGCTGTCGCAATCGTGTCACAATGTTACGAGCTTGCTGCTTTTCTAAAAAAACAGTTTTTTATTCGTTTGTTCTGGGTTTACATAGAGTAAAACCCAGTTACAGGTGTTCGTAATGTTGCCTACGACCGTAAGGGCTGTAGGATTTAAGTAGAATAATTAAAGCGGAACTATTGTGCGTTGGCCCTACCCAGCGCCGTAGGAGCACAAAAGCGCTGGTGCGAATAACGTTTCTGCATTACCTGCCTGACCCACGCTGCCGTGGGTGTTTTGTGTTTTATGCGGCCCGCTTTCTGCATCTTCTTGTTCTTTTGTTTAAATGCTTAATTTCAGTATATTTTGTCGTTGAGCAGGAAGGCTCCCTTAGCGCAGTGGTTGTCTGGCGTGAAGAGCGAATCGTAAAGGTTTGGTCATCCAACTCCAGTGAAATTCTTTGTGGATTTTTGAGCCCTCTAGTTACTTACTAGTATTTGGGGCAAATTGAAGTCAACAGTGCCCTTCAGCAGCTGCTTGTAGAGGCTGGTCATCTATATTTTTAGCTTTGGCGTTCTTTAAGGTAAAATTACTTGAATTGCTATGCCAATGTACTTCCATTCCAGGTAATGATATGAGCATCTATACTCAGTGTTGTATTTTTGTCCTCGCACTTCCCATGTTTTAAATCTCTGAAAACTGCGTACGTCTCAAGAACTAGGAAGGAACGCTACAACGGTGAATGTACTGTAAATTGATCCAACAATAAAAGGAGTTGAGGTGAGTGTGACATGGATAAATATTAACATATGGAGAAATTGGTCATTTTTCACTGGTATCTCATTTTAGTCGATCATTTTAATTCACTACCCAGTATCCAAAGATGCCTGCGGATGAAAAAAATAAGTGAAAGCTTAATCGTAGTATTATTTTAGGAAACTGAATTAGCATGGATGCAGAGATGTATGTCCTCATACGGGTAACTGGATAGCACTTACCTCGTTCCATCAGCAAGACCGATAGCAGCAAAATCATTTTACGAAATTAAAATACAGACCAAACGCATGTGAACCTATTACTTTATGCAGACATTTGCTAAAAAAATTTTAGTTTTCCTTCTTAACTTTACTGGTCAGTGTCTAATTTGGGTTCTCTAAATATGCTTAAAATGAACAGAGTACTGAAATTAATTTTTCTGTTTCAGTGTTTCAGATTTTTGCAACGGAAGCGAAACATTTCTTAATCCTGAACCAGAAACTCACCTGGAAAAGGTAAGTACTTTTATGCTTAAGGACAACACTTCAGATGTTATGAAAAGGTTAATGACACTTATGTCTCAATATGTAGTAACGAAGCAGATACAGAAGACGAAATAACCTACTACTTTATTTCCTCAACTACAGAAATGTAAGTGCGTAAATAAGTTCATTTTAATAGTAATGCAGTCTTCTTTTAAGAAGGCATATTTTAACAATTTCTAATTGATGGACAGAATTGTGATCTCTTACCATTTTGAAAGTGATGCGATAGCTCTGATGGAAGCTTCCCATTCTTAGAAATCAACCATTTATAAAATTTACATCGTTTGGATGAACTAGCGTAAATGCGTGCCTCGTCTGATTACCTGACGTACTTTCTTATGCCCTGAACACCTGGCCTGATTTTCAAGTCCGCTGGTTCCTTCATTTCAGGGCGTATATCTGACACTTAGAGAGGAAGTAACTTGATGCGATTTTAAGTGCCAGTCATTTCAATCCCTGGCCTTGGATTCTAGGGACGATTAGCGATAGGTGAAGGAAGAAATTACTGTATTAATAAGAAGCAGGGTGGTTCCTGAGGGCTGCTGTGTCACCAGAAGGTGTGATACGGCGTCGCCGTCGCTGTTGTTTGTCCCCGTTGTTTGTGATGCCGCTGCGGGCACGGCACTGTTGTTTGTGATACCTGAGACGTCCCAGTACATCTGCAGTGTTCAGTTTGTCTGGAAAAGGATTGCATACTGGTGGAGCTATGCGCGAATCTCTCGTGCACACGGCAGTCTGTATCTGTACATAAGCAAAGTGAGTTTGTTTGGAAATTTGAAAAATGGAGGAGCAGATGGCAGTTTGTACGTGTGATGAACTGATTTGCAGTGATTAAGACAAGTGTAAAATTGGATTTTGGGCATCTTACAAAGTGCATGGCTCGCTCACTTTAAATTTCATGTAAAATAACAGCAAGTTCTGTGACAATTCATAAATTTGGCTGAGGGAAAGCCCTTAATAATCCTGGTAGCTGGCTCGCTTCTTGAGTGATGGTGCACGTTGCAAGCTCCTGTGGGGGCAGAAGCAAGAATTTACCAAAAGTATATTAGGCAGAGTACTTTTATCCAACTGGAGAGAGGAGTTAAAAATGAACCTTCGTATTGTTTATTGTTTAAAATTTAATTTTCAGTGTTATGACAAAAACTAATTTGCAGAATGATGATTCAGGACCCGTCTATAATTTGTAGTTTGGAAAGTCAAATATTGTATATAAGTATGAAAATTTCATACCTATATGGTTACCCATGAAGGACTGGATGGATTTTCAGTTTTTGATCACATTTGCCTTTTGGTTTCAGCATTACTTCTGAAACCCTCTGGACTTTTGAATTCGTTTGCTCTGTTGCGAACTTCAGCTGTGGTTTGTACCCATCGTAATTTGTGTGAGAGGTTGCTGCTTAGTTAGGGTTGAATTAGATGACACAAACCAGCTTCAGTTCTTCAATGTCACCATCTTTGATTCCTTCAAGACATTGCTATCGGCTACTGTTTGTAAAAAAAGTCCCACGTGTAGGACTTAGATAGAGCTACAGCAAATACTGTAAGGGCACCGGCACGCACTTGTACCACTATTTAAAATTCTGACTCACGAATGTCAGAGATTGCATATGCACCTCAGATCTGCTCCTGTATATTTATTATGACTTCTCTCTGAACAAACAGTTCCAGTAGATATTTTCAAGGGGAATGCTGGAATAATATTACATAGTCAACACACATCTTAACTTGACCTTTTTTTCAAGTCCAGAAATATAAACATAGCCAGCCTGCAGTTAGGAAAGTAAATCAGGCAAACCGTTAAGCAGCCTTAGCTCTGTGTTGTTACAGGGTTTTTAATAATTTTCTAGTCTAAACAAAACAATTTCCTGTAATCCAGAACTCCCACTCCCATCTGCAGGCCAGCTTGTGTGCAGCACAGCTTCCCGGTTTAGGAATGGGACACCCCGTGCCTGAGGCACTGAGGAAAGGTTAGAGCTCAGGAATGCACCAAGCGCTTCTTCGTGGGCATGGCCTCCGAGATCAAGCGCTGTTGATGAAATCTAACTCAAAAACCCTCTCAGAATTCCCAGAATTGTGGTCAGTAAGGACCGGATCTTCATTTCAATTGTGCAGGTAAGAAATGCCGTTCTAGCCTTTACAACACAAAGTCCAGGAATTCGAAGGTTTTGGGGTTTAGTTCATACTTTCACTTTCTATTTAAGCTAACGTCTGTGGCCTGTGAAGGAATCTAGCGAAAGGGAGACTAGCAGAATTTTGCATAAATAAATTCATTAAACCCTGTGTCTAAAATTCTGAAGAAACAAACAGATGGTGAAATTGGTATAGGCTGAAGTGCCAGTAGATGAAATAATGGTGAAATACACTTATTTGAGAAAAAGACCTAATTTCATTGTGCTGCAGTGCTAGCAAAGGCAAATGGAATTAACGTAACGATCATTTGGAACATGTTATTCTACCTTTTGCTTATACAAATGCTGTGGACTGCACGCTACACAACACTTAACCTTATTCACAAATGTGAATTTTAGTAGAATGTTCTTATTTGGGAAAGATATTTGCATATGCACTCATATTTTTTTTCTGGAAGATAAACTATTCTCTTTTAATACACAGGAGAGAGAAGCTGACTTCCCGCCAGCATCCATAGAAATGTAGTTCAAAAGTCCCTCTGATGTAGAGGGAGATTAGCATCTCCGCAGACAATAAGAGGCTGTAATTTTTTCCTTTGTTTAAAGCCATTCTCTTTTTTCTTTGCTTTTCTAACCTCTAACTTTATTTGTTGAATTTGCAACTAATTTGGTTTCGAAGAAAGTGTAGTAAATGGTTGGAAAAAATAGCGGTATGTTTTTCCACCGCTAAACATCTTGCATCCAAGAAATACTTAGGCTTGTAAATAAGATAACATTTAAAATTTCTCTTTTGGAAGCCAGCAAATGTTTCTTAGATTTGGAAAGAAATACCTTTGTAATGAGATGTATCTGTACACGTTGCATGGGATATTAGACAATCATTTATACACCCAAGAGTATGTTCACCTACTTTCAGTTTATGAGCACAGATATAGTGGGAGGAAAGATATACCTTCTAAGAAGATAAGTGCTTTTTAGAGAACTCCGGGGTCTCTGGGGTTTTAATTAGGGATTTTTACAGCTTTTGTGTACTAGCTTCTGAGACCTTTTTACTTCAAAATAAAATTCAGATTTTTTGTGTCCTCCCTTGATTAATTTTAAGGCCAACAATAAAGGAGAAAAGAATCTATTTCTAAATACTAATGAGTCCCTTTCTAAAACAAGAAGAAATCTTTGACACTGTACGTGGCTAGGCGTATAGATATGTGTAAATTGATATTTTTATATATAAAAATAATTATAGAGCATTTGCAATTGAAGGAATCGTTTAGTTGTGCACCCACACTTAGGCACTGGCTGGTAAATGCTGCGTTGTAGGACACCTTGTTCCATGCAAGTCTTACGGCGTGAGCGATGCGTGTGTGTATCTGTATATCCTGCCGTCTGAAATCATCGCGTTTCTTGTGCTGTTGATTAAAAAGTTCCTTGGTTGGTGCTGAGGTGGTGGTGGCTTTAAAAGAACCCAAATGTGCGTGAAGGACTTTGGCATTTAAGCTATTAATGTATAAATGAAGAAGTAGATTGCTCCCCGAATGGTTGCAACAGCCTCCTGAGCCTCATCAGTCATGCGGCAGCCCATGCCAAGACTGAAACATGAAGAATCTGTAACAAAATGTGTAAACCGTGCTATATGGGAAGGATTCAAGCTCTCCCGGCCTTCCTGCCCGGTGTGCGTCAGGATGTGCCTCTGCCTTGGGACCACTCGCCTCTCCGTGAGAGCCTCCGCGCAGCCGAGTCCCCGTTAGCACGTGTCCCGTGCCGCTGGCGTGGTCTCCCTCCGATGCTCGCTCACCGCTGTGGAGCAGGAACCGAGAGGGCTTCCGGTGGCGCGCAGGCCGTGCGGGAGACCGCTGGCCCAGCCGGTGCCCTGCGCTCGTGGGCTCACTAGGTGCCGAGGTGTTGTGGAAGGCTGCATGGGAATTGTCTTGGGTTGGGTGAATTTAATTCTTCGGAGTTTCAAACGAGTGCTCATTTAGATATCTTGAGAGCTGAGCGCGATACGTTCAGTTAAGCAGTTTTATAAGGGTTGAAATTAAATGTCTTGCAGTATCATTATCTGCCACTGAAAGCTTGTGCCAGCGATGAAACTGGCTGCACGGGAATTACGAGGGCTGAATGAGATCACATGCTAAGTGGCAGGTGAGCTTAATTGGTTTTGACTGACACAAGCAGAGCTGACACATAAAGACTGCATTTCTCAGCCGTGTACTCGGTCTGATTACAGGCAAGATATTATAAATCCTTTGCAGAAGAGAAGCGGCGCTGCGAGGCCTCAGCTATTAAAACTGGCCTCCGTCGAAGGCACTGAGCGTTCAGGGCGATGCAGTCACCCTGAAAACCAAAGTTTGTTCATGTTTCCAGTGTAATTACAAAGCTGCAAACATATCAACAACCGTGCCCTTCACGCTGAGAATTCTTTCTATTACAAAGGCAAATAGTCGCAAGGAATAAAGAAATAGGAAAAGGGAAAAATTGGCTGCGCTCCCAGGTAACTGTAACTTTGAGAAAACTGCAGTTCTGCCCAGCACTAACCCAGACCTAAACAGCTACAGCAGCGATGTGAGGAAAAAACAAGCAAATGAAGAACAAAAGAGAGAATAAAGCCAACGGATGCCGCATGAACAAGTGTCCGTTTCGTATGGATGGTGCTAAGGGCCTGGTTTTGGCTGAAAATGTCAGGGAACCTCAAGTGAAATGTAAGTTATGAAGGGTCTTTTTTTTTAACAAGGTGAGGGAGATGATTTAGCAAGGTGGAGTGGAGCAGTTTTTATTGGGCTCTGAGGCTGAAAGGTGCCGTCCCGTTTTATTGAGGAAGGGTATGGGGATGCATCTGAACGGTTGGAAGGGAAAGCGGAGGCTGGGCTGGAGGTGCCTGCTCACCCTGGATGAAATCCCCACAGGGGCAGGGGGGGGTCTGCCCTTGGAACTTGTGGTCCCTGTGATAGTGGAACCTCTAGCACACAAGTTCAGAAAAGGAGGAAAATTATAGGGCAGCAGAGCTGGTAAAGGTTACTCTTCTAACCTGAAAAGAACTGCAGAGGAAGTATATCTTCCCAAAAGAAAACGCCAAGCTTAAAAAACAAACAAACAAAAAAACCCCAAAACAAAAAATGACCAGGGAGTCGTGAATACTTTANATCTAGCACGCAAGTTCAGAAAAGGAGGAAAATTATAGGCAGCAGAGCTGGTAAAGGTTACTCTTCTAACCTGAAAAGAACTGCAGAGGAAGTATATCTTCCCAAAAGAAAACGCCAAGCTTAAAAAACAAACAAACAAAAAAACCCCAAAACAAAAAATGACCAGGGAGTCGTGAATACTTTAGTTTGATTTTTCTGAGGAGAAAGTAGAATAGAAAAGAAGCCGTAGTTACTATTTGCTAGAGAGCTGGTGCAAGTGATACCATCCTCAGAGGCCTGAGATCAGCCCAGGCCCCGTGGAGGTGGCACAGGGAGCCTCATGCGTGCGAGAACTCGAGATCTCTGCTCCGCTGTCTGATGTTTGGGAGGGAAGGGATGCGCAGGCAGCCGGGGGTAGGTCGGCACCATCGCAGACACAGCCTGATGCCCTCCTGGTACCTTCTGTGGCGAAGCGTGCCCTGGTCCCAGCAATGCGTTTGGCCACGTCCAGAGAAGGATTTGCGGACAGTTCTGCCGTCAGAAGCTTGTTTAGAGGTTAGAAGGATGTAAAGTTCCTTTTGCTGTAAATAATTGATGGTCTTCAGTTTTTGTAGCTATTTGGAAATGTTGTCTTCAGCTGGGGTTTAGATGATAGCTCTGTCGAAAGATTGCTTAGTCAGCAAAATACTAAGAAGTGGTTCATGGCAAATATCATAACACATATTACATCTTTACCCTTGAAAAAGAGCATAAATTGAAGTAATTGTTGACATTTTAATTCAGAAAGGCCTCTTCTTTTTTTTTTTTTAATGCTTTTGTGTGTCACCTGCCAAAAGAACCCCCGAGCTTGCGGAAGTTAGACTCAATGCGTGACACAATAGGAAACAGATGGCAAAGTCTTCTCAGATTTTAGGCTTAGGCCTTGTGGAGTTAACACAAAACAGCAAAATTCATTTCTTAAATTATTAGTGACATTATTTCTGAACCTGCTGGCAAAGGGTGTTTTTCTTACGCATTTAATACTTTATATAATGTAAGTAAATACTTAAAAACAGGGATTCATGGCTTCCTTCACTGTCCTTTCCTTTAGTTTTTGTTTGTTGAATAAAAAAAGATTTGTTCAGGAACTGTATTTAAAAAAAACTCCAAAATCTTCACGCAAATCCTAAATGTTCTAATGAGAGTTACTGTAGGATAACATTGCAGTTTTACGACTTACGGTCTATAATTGTGTCTTCCCTGTTAGAGCCTTGTATTTGTATACGGTGTTAAAGGCTCTGGCACGTGTTGTGGAAAAAGGTTGGGGCTTACAGGATAAACTTGTGACGACAAACAGGAAAAAATAGGAAAATAAGATACTAAAATTATTCAGTAACTTTCGTTAGGCTCAAAGGAATGCTCTGCCTCCAAGAAGACCTTTACGCAAAAATATTTATAGCTGAATTGCCTGAACAGTGGTGAAATCAACAGAAGAGCTATGTGTAGTAGCTTCAGCCGCAAATACATGGCAGAAGTCTTTCTGAATATGAAAAGAATTCATGTTGTGTTGTATTTTTATCTTTTAAGTTTGACTAAGTTACAAACTAGGAGACAGCTGCAGATTTCTTAGCTAAGCATTCCTTGAAAGCCCCGAAAATTGTTTAAGCATCTCATCCTAAATCTACATACAGTTAAAATCTCATTTGACTTCAGCATGCATCGGGCCTCGCAGTTGCTGGCATCACCTGCTGGGTTCCGACAAAGAGTACCTACTTTAGGCAACGGAAGAAAATATATTTCTTAATGTTGTAACGGAAATCCAATCTTCTGCCATCACAGAACCCCGGAAGCTGCTATATAGAGAGGTAACGCTGATAGTGAGATCACTGTATCTTGGTATTTATTGTAAGTGTAATTTCTTTTGAGAGGTGTGAATCAGCATCTTCAGAGAAAAAAAAAAACAACAAATGAAATAACCGAAGTTACCTCTGTGGATTTTTTGAGCCTTCATAAGGGAATTTCTGAAATGAGGGAGAAGGGTACTGATGTGATCTAAACTTCCCACAGAGCGTCCTCCTCTGGTAGCAGCTGTATTTGTTTTCACAGATGGAAGTCTTTGCAGAGATGAAGACGTTGGCCATGGGGAAAAAAGCGAATGCACTTACACGGGAATATCATGACTTTTCCTACGACTTTTTTCAGAAGGTGGAATTCATTTGTGCAAAGAGCGGTGTACGTGATGCTGTTTCTGCTGGGGCAGTGGTACCCGCTGAAATCCAGAGTGGGCCTCCAGACTGGTTGTGCCGTGGCGGCTGGCGTGCTTTGTCTGTGTTGGCTTTATGAGCTGGGAACTCTGGGAAGCGTGCGTTGTCAGTAAATCTCTGCTTTTCCTTTTTGGTTCCAAGCTAAACTTTTTAAACTTGGCAGCAGCTCTGAGTGGAGCGTTTCTCGGGTGACCCAGGACCCTTGCAGATGCCGTGTCTGATTTGCAGATCCATCCCTGATGCGGTTGTCGTCATTTTTTGTATAACCTCTGTCCGTTTGGCCTGGTCGTGTCTGTCGTGCCGGTACCCACCTGGCTTTCACAAAGGTCGCTGCATCTGCCCTAAAGGGACTTCAAGTGCTTTAGTTGAGGAACTTCTAAAATCATGTTATTTTAATGAAGTGCCAAGGGCTTCCGTTCGGCTCTGGGCACATTTCTATCTACTTGTAAGCACGTACTGCAGTTCTTTTCAGTGAATGACAGGTGATATTACAGCAGTCAGTCAAGCAGCTGTTTTGGGATGCCTCGGATGATTTGTCTATGCTGTGATGATTCATAGCTCCATTTTTATTTCATAATAAAGAGAAAGTGAGAAGGATTCTATCTCCTGCTGCGGTCCTCACTGCTCTGGATTGCCTGTCTGTATCCATGACCTCTTTCATCCTATCTTAAAGTTCAGCAAAAAAATAAGTGTGAAGTATCGCAAGAACCTCTATACAATCCATGTATCTCATTTGTTTCCGGCAATTGGCTCTTTGCTGCCTGCAAGTTATCTTTAATACCTGGCTCTGTCTAGAGCAAGTTTTTGGCATCTTAATTGCAAATGTGGTACAGAGCTGCCAAGAGCTTGCTTTATCCAAACTTCTCAGTATTTGAACCGTTGGTCTGTAGTATATCTCTGCTTCGTATTTTATGCCACAGCATGGCCCCTGCTTTGGAAAAACATGCTGACTCTGATACATCAGTAGCATCCAATAGCTAAGTACGCTAATGAAATTTATTGTCCAGAACAAACCATTACTTCTCAAAAAAATATTACTCTGTATCGTGAAACAGCAAGCATAGTAAAATGGTGATGGATGTGAGGCATTACATACAATTTCACACTTCTTCAGGTTCTGATTTATGGATGTTACTGAGTTGACTGGACAGTTACGTGTTCTGCAGAAATCCTAAGGTCTAATTATCAAAGGTGGTGCTCATGTACCAGTCTAACTGAAAAGAAGTCACAGCCTTCCTGAAAATTATCCTACAAATGATTTGCCAGGTCCTACCCGGATTTATCAAATGAACTCCTGTGGCAAAAAAAAAAATGGTTTGGTGGTGTGTCTGCTTAGGGCAGTCCAAAAGACCGTAAGTGTGGAGCAATGTGTGATTAACATCATTAGATCACTTAATGCAGCATCAAAAGGAATACCAAAGGGCAAATATAAAATTTTAAAAAATCCACTCTGAGCTGTAGGTATCTCTGTCGAAGAGATAGAGGTAAAAAAGGGTGGGAATGCGAAGGAGCTTGTATATGTGGAGGGAGCAGGCATGTTCTCAGTCCGTCGGGAATTCTGCCTCTGTCTTCAGTCAAGTTGGCGTTCCAAATAGCTCATAAAACATGAAAAAGCTATTGTTACCATGTAATCCAGCAGCCATGGCTTAATTTCCTGGTTTACCTTAACTCATGCCCTTTGGAAATGTTGTCTGGATTAGAATATTTTCAGCTTTAAATAGTCACTAAAGCAGCATGATTAATTCTAGTCACTGTTTTAAAAGTATCTCTGGTTTTAAGTATGTTTTTCTATACCACTGGCCAAAAAACTGAATCCTCTCTCTTTCTGCTGGCTTGAATAATACGTTTTCAATCTTGTTCGCCATGTAGTTTCTGGTAGGCTTTTAAGTTTGTTTTGATTTGCGCTGCGAGGAACTCTGAGACTCAAATACGGAATTTCTGAAGAATCAATCTAAGAACTGATCTTGTTTGATGTTTTCTCTAGTGCTCTGGAGAAAAATGGGAGGATGCTAATGGAATTGGTTGGAAAAGCGGGGTATATTGTAAAAAGAGGAGGGCGGCAATATCACAAAGAAGTTCTTGAGCGACGTTTGACAAATAAATAGTAGACACTGTTTAAAACCTCAGAGGATGAAGTGCAGTGTTACACATTTAAGGGTGAACAATTTAAAAATGAACAAATTGGAAGACTTTTATCAGGTGAACATGATTGATAAACATGTAGATGCATCACTCAAGCTGGGACAAGTGTGAAAGACAAACTATAAGGAGCTTAGAAAAGGAAGGGGAGATGAGGAATAGAGAGCAAATGAGTATGGGTAAACATTGTAAGCAATCGATTTATAGTGGCGTAATAAATTACCGCTCACCAGCGTAGTCACAGGAACTGTGCCATGTGTGTTCGCTTCCCGCTCCTGTTGCGTTGTGCAGTGTGTTGGTTCAGACTGCGTGGTGATGACCCACAAAGAGCCTCTCGGAAACGCACCCCCCGGGCCGTCACATCCTGACTTGATTGCTCAGTTATTTGTCTTGAGAGATAATCAAGCTCGTTCTGTCATTCACCGTGTTCGTTTCTAACTTCACTTTTTAAAATGAAGCATCCAGGACCCCAGATAAATTTTGCTTCCACCTTTCCTTAATCAACCTATAATCTTACAAAGAGGCACCTCGTTAGCTGGGCAATGATCTAGTCTTTATAAACCCGAGTTTGATTGGCGTTAATTACCCTTTTTTAGTTCTGTGCTTAATGAGCTCTGCATCAGTCATTCCTTTACTTGGCCTGGAATCATTGTTAGACTGATAATTATATAATGCCTTTGTCGTTCTGTTTATCTCCTTTATATGTTGACAAAACATTGCGTTTCTTTTACAAATCCAGAAATTTGCTAGGTTTTGAATCCTTGAAAGCTGTTGATAATTAAGACTTGTTTGAAACCTACAGGAGGAGTGTGTTTTGTCCCTCCTCATTTTATGATGCCGATCTTTAATAGCTGCTGTTTGGCATCTTCAGTTAATTTTTTAAAAGGAAGTGAATATCATCCCACAAACACAGTAAATCCCTTGGCTTTCAGCAAAATAACAGGTGATTTTTCTGCCGTTTTTGTCTAGTAATGGAGAAATCCCTTTGCTGGAATTGCCTACATCTCTACAATGCTTTACAGAGTTTTCTGAACTTTGGGAAGCGTGTTGTAGTTTTAACTGTAACGGTTTTTTAAAACAGACGGCCAGAGGCGTAACCCTATGTCCCTTATCGGTTTTCCACGATTTCCAGTTTCTGCTTCAAATTCATTACATCGATTTCCAATTACTTCTCACATTCATGTATGTTATTTAACTACTTGTGCTTCCCAAGCTTCTTTCTACATAATTTTTTTTCAGGTTTGGTTGTACTTTTCTACTGTGGCCTATTTCCTATTGGAGACATTTGCAACTTCGGTCTTAAAAAGTCAATCGTAAGTGTAGCTTACCGATTGACACCTCATTGGTAATGGGCAGAAGCATTTTAAATGCTGAACTACAAGAAAAATCCTGAACCAGATCTTACGCTTTGAGGTGTGTAATCCAGATCTGATACTTGATATTGCAGGAAGCTGAGCGTCCAGACTTCTAGTCCTGGAACCTACTTGTTCAGCCCTTCGCTCAACTCTTTGCTTACCAACAGGCTGAGATGACCTCTTCTTTCCAGGCTACCTCGCTTTTCTATTACTGTAATGATTTGACTGTATAAGCAAATATTACTTAATGTAATATTAATAAGTCTAGTTTTCTGGTACTGTTTAAGAACAAAAGCTTTCTATTAGTTTATAAAGTGGTGATTATGGTTTTCGTGTTCTTTTATGTGATTTGGTGTCCTAAAGAGTACTACGAAGTCCTCTTGTGTGTTAGCACATTGCTCCATAGGTACCGAGGGTCATTTTCTTACAGGCTGTGAGTTACAAGATGCTATTTCCTTCTTCCTTTTGGCTCACTGATCCTTCCTAAATTACGCAGATTTGAATCAATGACCTTCACTATTCCCGTGAAGACTTTCCATCAGCGTTTACTAAAACCAGCTAGGTCAAAAATACTCATTGAGGGGAAACAAAATGGATCATATTATCTAAGCTCCTAGCACTGGAATATGTGCAACTGATGTGCTCTGTAGCCTTTGCTTAATTTTGCTTCTGTCATTGTGATTTTGCGTGCAGCGGGCCTATGCATTAATTCCTTGTCCAAACCATTCTGTGTACCAAACTTTGTATTTGTACATCTCNCTCACTCAGTTTCCTTTTTACACAGCAAAGAAAGGAAGTGAAGAAGACATGACACATCCGCAGCTCACAGCGCTGCCACCACCTGACGTGATGGCAAAGCGGCCAAGGAAAAGCGCCTCTTTCGGTCATTTTTCAGACTCCTTTGTTCATTAGTCTCAGTTGGACAAGCTGCTAACTCTCTAAGATTCTCTCCGTCTCCATGCGAGAAAGCAATGACAAATCACTCAAAGTTGAGGCAACAAGTTGATCAAAGACTCAGCAGTGGTAATGCTGCAATTCTTAGTGGTGGTAACAACCCCAGCGTCNAGCACTGGAATATGTGCAACTGATGTGCTCTGTAGCCTTTGCTTAATTTTGCTTCTGTCATTGTGATTTTGCGTGCAGCGGGCCTATGCATTAATTCCTTGTCCAAACCATTCTGTGTACCAAACTTTGTATTTGTACATCTCTGAGCGGTCTGACTCCTAGGAGGTTTTTCAGTCTGAATCAATCCTTACTGTACCGTATCTGTTTGGCAAAGATGGATTGATAGCCTCAAAAGCAAAACCATCCACTTCCGTCACTCATCTAGCCACTACTTCGTATTGAAATCTTTAGCCTTGTGCCTTTCTTTGTGTATAGGAGTTGAGATATTGCCACAGAAATAATTTAAATAGTCATCTTCTACTCTTGCAGAGTTACTCGGAAGTCATCTACGGCCATTTATGCTAAGAAACCTATTTTTTTAGTTCTGGGAAAACAGCACACCATCCCGCTGCCATCGTGTCCCCAGGGAGAGGGCTATTGCCATTTGCAGCATGGCATCTCTCAGGCACCGCGATGTAGTCCTGCCTGCCCGGGGGTACCTCCACGCGTATGTGAGCATCGCACTACTGCGCCTCTCGGCCCTCCCCAGCCTCGGCCTGGAAACCTCTCCTTTCTTTCCAATCAAATACATCCTCACAGGTCACTGGACAGGGTGCTCACCGGTTGACCTGGAACTGACTGGATATGTAGTGCCTGTGGAATTGCCTCGCGTTCGTTTTGCCTCGTGCGCTCATCCTCCAGTGCTTCCAGACACAGACAGTGTTGCTGGTCCCTCAAAATGATTTTGCAGCACTTCCCAAACCTGAGAATCAGTCACGGTTTAAAGCTGGGCTGGCTATTAAATGATCAGCAGATGTTCTTTGTTAACCTCCTCCCTCCCCAGAGTGGGGGGAAGGAGAAAAGGGGAAGAGACTTATGGGTTGGAAAAGCTAAAACAGCTTTAATCTAACTACAGTAATAATGTATTATAACAATAGGAAAAATAATAATGAAGTATATACAAATATGTACGAAACCAATATCGAGCTCCCCCCACTGATGACAAATACGTCACCCGGA